>CAUYRH010122340.1:0-46322 GCA_963574655.1 Perodicticus potto | reverse complement strand
GATCAAAAATGTTTTCACATAGTAAATGAGAAAATATCATGAATGTTATATCAATCAGGTTGATAAAAATATCTCCGATTGTATGTGAAGCCCGCACAATGTACCCCATGACTGAATTATTGTACACAGCTATGACTCAATAAAAAATAAAAAATAAATAAAAATAAATAAACAAACAAAAAAACAATATTATTCCTTTACCTTGTGGAACCTTTTGTTTCTTTTGAGACGTGGACAACTGTCTGTTATGCTATTGTCCTTTAAAGGCAGTTAGTGTGCTTACCGCCAGAACTACCTTAGCACTTTTATTTTTGCTTTGGATTTTTTTTGTTTGTTTTTAAGTTTTATTAAAACATACTCCAGTGGGTTTTCTTCTCATTCTATCATTGTAAACATTGCTGTGGTCTGAATGTTCGTATTCCCCTAAAATTTATATGTTAACACCTAACCATCAGAATGGCGGCATTAGAAGTGGTGATCAGGCGAACGGGACACTCAGGAGTGGGCCTGGTGCTCTTATTAAAGGAGGACCGAGGGGGCTCACAGGCCAGGCTGGTGCTTCGATCTTGGACTTCACAGCCTCTAGAACTGAGGGAAATAAATTTCTGTCACTTATAAATTGTCCAGACCAAGGTATTTTGTTATAACAGCCTAAACTGACTAATGCAGAAGCTATAGAAATTCTTGATTTTGTGCCTTATTTCATCAGCTTTTTAAAAATTATAACCATTATTTCTTCAGATAATGATATTCTGTCCTTACTTTCTATAATTCTAATTATGTACATTGGAAAATTTCATTATATCACAGTTTTGATTAGAGTGGGTGTGTATGTATTGGGCTTGCGTTTTTTTTTTTTTTTATATAATTTTCTCTTGTCTCTATTTTCCATTTTTTTTTGTTTTCATGCTTTAATCTAAATATTTTCTGCTGCATCTGGTTCATTAATTCTCTTTTCAACTGTGTTCAATTTGTGATTAAGTTTATTTAAGATTTCTGGGTCTAATCAAACTTTTAGCTCTAGACTTTGCATTTAATCTGTTTTAATTAATTCTAGTTATATAGTGAAATTCTCCATCTTGTCATCTCTTTTCTCGAATAAATTTATGGTAGTTTTTTTTTCTTAAGTTTATGTCTGAATAATCTCAATACCTAAATTTTATGTTTGTTACCACTGACTGTTTTATTTTGATAGATTTTTCTTGTTGTGATAATTATATATTTTTTTTTATTTTTTATTTATTTATTTATTTATTTTGCAGTTTTTGGCTGTGGCTGGGTTTGAACCTGCCACCTCCGGCATATAGGGCTGGCGCCCTACTCCTTTGAGCCACAGGCACCACCCAATGATTATATTTTGACAAATTTAAGAGCTTATGACTCACACTATTCTCCACAGGATGTTCTCTAGCTCCAGAAAGCACACTGATTAGGAGCAAATAACCTCAATACAAACCATGGACTGAGCCAGCTAAACTGGAATCCAGTCTTTGTAACTTTATTCCTGCTTTGTTTCCAAGCCTAAGGTGTAGATCCCAGGATGTTTATCAATGCCTCTCTTCTTCTAATTTTGTCTTTCTGCAAACTGTAAAAAAGCTCATCAACTTTTCCGTTACCTTCTTAAACTTCCAGGTGAAGCATGTCATACATACATCAGTGGAAAAACCTGTAGGTGGTTCTGGAATTTCTTCTCTGTATATCCCAGCTCCGTGGGAGTCTGTCCTCTCTCATCCCAGATGTTCTCAATCTAATCACCAGAACTCCTAAATAAATTGCCTTACATGGCAACAGTTAACATTTTTAATTTGCATTGTAATGCCCTACAGGGGCAGTATACTGCCCTCCACACAGAGATAAAAACAGGTTAGAAGGATCAACTTATGCAATGGTGAGGACCTCATTGAACTGGCTCTTCCTCTAAAACATGAGAATACAGGCAATACAACTAAAACCAGTCATTTCATAGCAGTAGCAAAAAAATACGAAGGCCACAGAATGAACTAAAAATCATCTAAGAGAAACTACTAAGATTTAACGAGACAGTGGGGTCTGTGAAGTTTGAAGGTGGAGTTGAACCCATTCCCAGTCCATGCCCAGCTCTGTGGGGTGGTAACCAAAAGCCAGCCGCACTGCAGACAGTGGAGATGTGGGGTTGCTTTTGAATCTCCTAGTTAAAAAATAAATAAATAAAAAATAAAAGAGCTCAATCTTCAGACCATAGTCAATATGTTGACAACCTTGAAGCTCCCTGGAAAAGCGCAATGTGGTGCTTCCTGTACTTGACCCGAAGTGCAGTGCAGATTGACTCAACCTGCAGCCCCCAGGTTGAGAAGCCGAGTGCTGGCCACACATCTGTCTGCGAGCGACCCAGTCTGGGAGCCCGAGATCAGCCGTGCACAGCGCACGTCCCTTTGGCGGGTTGCCGGGGAGAATCTGGGCCACCTCTGCCCTGGCTGCCTGTGGTTTGCTGGCAGCGTTTGGTGTTCTTTTCTGCAAGGTACGTTACCTTGATCTCTGCTTTCATCTTTGTGGGGCATTTTCCCTCTGTGCCTGTCTGGGTCTGTGTCCAAATTTCCCTTTGTTACAAGGATACGAGTCACATTGGATCAGAGCCCATCCTGACCACCTTATTGGAACCTAATTATCTTCTGTCGTGGCCCTATCTCCACAAAAGAGCACTTTGGGGGGTTGGTCGACTCCAACCCCCAGCATGACACAAGTCAACCCATCACAGTCGACTCCTGCCCTGCATCAAACTCACTATTGTTTGTCCTTGGAAGGCAAATTTTAACTCATCAGTTTTTGTTTTTTTCCCAAAAAAGAAAAAAAAATTCCTGGTGACTTTAACACTGATGATATGCAAATATGGTTTTATTTCTTTGTACCATAAAAACAGCTTTATGATTATTTTATTAGCCCAGCTAAGTGGGCTGCTGCTCCTTGAAACAGAGAGAAGCTTGGGAAGGGAAGCAGAGGAAGGGAAAGAAAGATTGGCCAAAGAAAGGAGGTTCCCTGACCCTGCAGAGAGGACAGCTGGTGGGCACGGCTTGCTCAGGTGAGAGAGCTGGAGATGGCGAAAGACAGGGCAGAGACTTTGATGTCTGTTTCTGAAAGGCCAGCCAGACCTGGCAGCTCAACCCGCTGTTGGGGTGTGTCGTGCCCATAAAACTGGGTTGCCAGCTGGAGGGGCTGTTGGCTACAACCCCAGGGAGTCTCTGAGCCTGCACCTGGCAGGTAGCGGGCTCTTATCCCCCATTGGGTACCGTGTTAACCTTGTGCTATTTCATCCTGTGCTCCTGACACACCCTTGGGGAAGCAGAGGAGAGAATGAGGCTCAGGGTGGCTCCGCACCCTTTCTGGTACTGGTTCCTGATAGAATCACAGTTTGAACCCTGGCATCTGACTGGGCTCGTTAGCATTTGGCCCTGGTGCTGCCTGGAAGCCGAGGCTTGCTTGCTTTCCTCTCCAGGTCTCACACTGGCCACCCCACGTGACGTCGTGCACCAGTAGACTGCGGGCCATGGGGCCATCCAGTGGTGCGTCTCAGCCACCCGAAATCAGTGCTGCCACCGGTCACATTCCTGTGCTCATTTTGGAGGTTCAGAGCCACGTGGCCCGGCAGGCCTGGTGTAAACTCTTCAGTGGAGGAAAGACCTCTCCATTCCCGTTTCGCTATCACCCCTATCAACTTTAAGACTCAGCTCCAGTGGCTGCTCCAGTATACCCTAGTGTGGAAACCGGGAGAAGACATGACCGTGTAACCTGTCTCTGCTCTTTCTTCAAATGCCAGATCTCTTATTTCTCTGCTCCTCCTTTCCCTCCTACAAAATCTAAGGCAGCCAGACTCCATTTGTTCTTTCCTATGGAAGGATCACTGATTTTTTAGGCATAGTTTAAGGAATAAAGGTTGTTCGTTAACTTCTGCTTTCCCAACTGGTTTTGTGATTGAAATTTTAGCAGTTTTCAAAAAGCCCTAGGGAGATGTGTATGAACAGCAACGTTTGCGTGTGTGTGTGTGAGTGTGTTTTTGAAACGTAAAATGTAGCTGGGCACAGTGGCTCACACCTGTAATCCTAGGTGGACTTTGGGAAGCCGAGGTGGGTGGATTACTTGAGCTCAGCCTGAGCAAGAGCCAGACCCCATCTTAAAAAAAAAGAAAAAAGATTAATGAAATGTAAAGTTTAATTGATGGTGTTAAAGGTGCTTTTGTTATGTTCCTGTATAAGGCTCCCCAGAATGTCTCTTGTGACAGTCTAACTTTAAAGCTGTGGGCAAAAGTCAACAAGTCAGCACAATCTTCTCCCACATCGGAACACACAATTCTTGTCATTTTGTAGAAAAATGAGGTATTATTTTTAAAGGCAAGATTTTTGTGACTTATCTGAAACTTTTGAAGTTAGTTTTCACATTAAATAAGGTTAACGATGTTCTTTAATCACAAAGGGTCTCTGGATTCTGGAGAAGATGAGGGAGGAGGTTCGATATGGTCACACCCCAAAACGGCTTCCGTCCTGGTTAGGGAGCCCTCCTCTGAAATAAAGGAGCTTGGGGCGGCAGAGGCAACACTAGACTCAGGCTGCTGAGGGTGCAAACCGAAGCTCGTTGCTTCGGGCATCTGAAGGATCTGAGTGCGCTGGGTTTGGGATTCAGAGTCCTAACTCAAGGGCTTCATATTTTTTACCCTAAGACTACTACTCGTATACCATGACTCATAAAATACAGCCAGGCTTTTTTTCCCTCCCAGTCTATTGTAATATATATATTCAGAAAATATTCCTGCCACAAATGTGCAGCTAGGGGAAATTTTACAAACCGAACGCATGTGTATCTATCACCCAGATTGAGAAGCAAAACGCTGCCCACGCCCAGAAGATGGCTCTGCTCCCGTCCAGCTTCTTCCTCTTCCCGCCTCACGCTGTGACAACAATGGGCCTGTAACAGATCCATGCTGCCCACTCACCCGCATTTACCTGAAGACAAAAACAGAAACGGCAGATGACAAGGCGCAGAAAAGGATACTATACATTCTCTCCTCAAGGGCGGCTGTGTGGACAGACTCTCCCATGGTCAAAGTTAGAAGGCAGGATGAACAGAGCAGCTGGCCCAAAGGCCTGAGGAGCTGAGCTCCCCATGGAGTTTTGAGGTAGAATCAACGTACAGAGCTCTCTTCTCTGGAGGCTACTTGCTCTTTTACCTCCTCTCGACTGGAATTAGATTAGGACAACGTCAGTCTCAGCTGCTGAATCCTTAATTGGGTTGGGGGTCTTATTTTTCCTGAAATCTTTCTTTCCTATATTCCCTATTCTCTAGACTCTCCTATCTTAATACATGATATTTCCTTAGTACCACGGATAATTTTCTCTCTTATTCTAGCTACAGACCTAAAAATGCTTAACATTTTTAGATAATACCTTTCTTTGTCAACATTCGGGCAGCTTCCCAGATGAACTTATATCCCGTGTTGTACATGAGACTTACTCAGGTAGTTAGATTAGCTATAATATAAATAACATTTTACCTTTTAATTTTTACACACCGATACACATGCATAGACAATATTTCCAAAACGTTTCTCAGTCAGAGGTGGAATCAATAAAAAGGGTTTATGGTTAGAAAAATTCAGTGCTTTTAACCAGTGAATAATCTTCACCAAATTTCCTCTCCCTTACACAAGAAAACTCCATCGGGAACAGGGCGGCGTGAAGAAGGTATGCCTATTTTGATCCCACAAAAGCATGAATGAATACCTTACTTTGTATCTTTAGCAAACTAGAGCAAATTTTACTAGATTATTCTTGAGTAAATACTGGAATTGGAGTCAACACAAATTTAAGACTGATTCAAAACCTTCCAGATAAGTACACTTCTCAAGACATTCAGCACCTAAGAATCTCAATTTTATCCCTGTAATATGTGTCTGTGGCCTTCCCTACGAGCATGAGGACAAAGACAGACCCGAGAGGCCCTTGTGGGTGAAGTGCTGAGCAAAAATAAATCATCTCGGCTCTCTGGGGGCCTGAAGAGGTGTGCACTGTTTGAGTCTTTTATTTTTGCTTTTGTTTTTTGCCTTGAGATACCTGTTGGTTTACTACCCAAGGAGATGTAGTTTCTTTAGAATTATAAACACTGTGTAAGTAAAAAGATTATCACTAATGCATCATTTGTACTGGAGGGAATCTGCCCTGATGTGTCATAAAATCGATCGGCTCATCTTTATGACAACAGGTCGTTTGCTGGAGGAGGCTGGGGCAAGGTTGCTTTCTGTAGAAATGGAAAAAGCACAGACCCAACTGGTCCGCAAAGGGATCAAATCCTGAACCCTAGGATTTTAAATGTTAACACAGTTTTAAAACTAAGTTAATCACACGGACATTCCGGAACCCACGTGCCTTTTCTATGAGGTCTGCAAGGATCTTCCTCCACCTGAATGTCTAATTAGCTTTTTTGTAACTACGTTAGCAAAGTGTCTATTGTACGGATTTTAGTTGTTTTTTTTTTTGTGATCACACATCTTGACTCTGCCCTTGTCTAGCCTCGTGATCTAGGATTGTTAACTCACTCCTTTTGTGTACCAGTTTTCTTTTCTGCTCAATTAATACCTGCCTCAGAGCGCCATTCTGTGCACTGGATAAGATAACAAATATTAAGAGCTTAGAACAGCGTCTAGCACATACCAGGAGCTTATTAAACTGAAGCCTTTATTATTATTCACATGGTATTCACTTATGGAGGCGTGTGGGAGTCAATCGATTCATTTGCATTATCCAGTGCTAACATTTCTTCTGGCTTTATGGCAACGCTGCCTTCACAGACACGCTCTTTATGCTCTAAATCGTGGGGGAAAGAATTCCACATGATCCAAATTATTTCGCGCCATTAAAGCACTTATGTTCTAAATGATGGGCAATCAAATCTCACGCTTCGAAGACTAGCTGGATCATTAAAAAGTCTCCACTCTTTCTAAATGTGGGTGCTCCACGGCAGATGGTGCCGGCTGTGATAGAGTGCCCTTCCCACAATGAGCAAGGATGGCTTAATAGTGTCTTACCTTGGCAAAGCAATTTCTGTGTCAGTTCAAACTGTGTGCTCAGAAGTCAAATGATGTCAGTAAGAATCCCAGCTCCTTCATTTACTTATTGTTTAACCTTTGTTAAGTTATTAAACCTCTAATCTCATCTCCAGCAGTGAAATAGAGATAGCAACAGTACTTACCCCAAGACGTTGTTGAGTTTTCAATGAGATAATGAGATGAAGTGTCTAAAGCTTGTAGCCAGGGCTGCCATACAGTTTTACTGCTAATTTTATTATCAGTTATAATTTTATTTATACATATGTCTATTTATCCATGCCCTATTCATGACATAAAAAGACTACTGGAGCTTGATATTTTACATTGAAAGAGGGTAATAACACCACCATCACTTCTAAGCCAACTCCAGCACAACTACCATGACAATCTTAGAATATCATTACAAACTTTGAAGAAAACAGCGACGCTTTGGGATATCAGCAGATAACTATCGCTTCTTTTCATACCGTATTGGAGGTTTTAGGTATTTGTTAAATGGGTGAGTCATAGTGGCAGGCAGACAATGGGAGACTGAAACTGGCCGTGGATTTTTCTGCTCTTTGATCTTAGAATTTTGCTCCTGGGGGTGTCCTTACTCCTAGTGCCTTTCAGCTGAAAGGTCAGGGAAATGGATGTGTGCGTGCTGACCCTTGGATGTGCACACACACAGGTCTGCAAACGTCTGTATCTCGTTTAAGCTGAACGTGAGTTCAGAATGACGACTTCAAGTCTAACCCATTCTGAGCCTCGCTTGTCTGTAACCTCCCCGTCCAGCAGTGAGTAACCTGGCTCTCCCGTCTGCCATCAGTTTCATTGTTCAACTTAAATATGTGCGGACAGCAGCATTACGATTGTTACCCTGTTCTTCTGTGGTCACAACTTAATCAGCTGGAGTACAGTCTTACCTGTAGTCTCTGCTGCCTTTTCTCACAGACGCCTTGCTATCGATCAACACAACACCCACCCTGTCTCCTTCAGCGAAATACTCTGTATAGTTGCAAGATAATCAGATTGTTTTGTCAGAGTTGTCATTCCATCCTGAGAGTCTTCTGAGCTTTTCAATAAATCTTTAACAATTTGCACATATTAAGGAGTGAGCCTTGTACAAGCACTGTGGAGTTTTATGTTTTGCAGATGTTGACAAATGCATACTGGGCTATTGCCCCCTTTCTAAGGCTTTCGAAATAGTTTCACCTCTCTTTAAAAAAAGAGAAAAAAGAAAAAAAAATCCCTATGTTTCATTTATTCAGCTGTTTACTTCCACCCTCCCAGTGCCCATTTTTTACGATTGTTTCTTTAGTTTTGCGTTTCCCAGAATGTCGTGGAGTTAGAAATACACCGTGTACGTGTAGGTAGCTTTTTCAGAATGGCTTCGTTCACGTAGAATACCCTTTTATTATTCATCCACTGCTTTTCATGGTCTCTTGGCACATTTCTTTTCATTGCTGAATAATAATACCCGACTGTGTAGATTCACTGAAGTTTGTTTGTTCATTCACCTATTGAGAGGCATCTCGGTAACTTTGGGTTTTTTTTTCATGCGTGTGTGTATAGATTATGAATAACTGCTATAAACATTCACATACAGTCTTTCTGTATATATACTTTCAAACCAGCTGCATAAATACCTGGGAATGTGATTGTTCCACCCAGTGGCAGGACGACGTTCCGCTTTGTTAACCGCCGTGCCGGACTCCACAGCGTCAGCACCACTGGTGTTCCCGCCAGAATGAACCAGAGTTTGCTTTCTCTACATTCCTGCCGGCAGTGGGTTTGTCTGGGCTTTTTCCCCTTGGATTTTACCCATTTCAATAGGTGTATTCTGGCATCTCATTGTTTTAATTTCCAGTTCCCTGATGATAAATGAGGTCTAGCTTCTTTTCACATGCTTACTTGTCAACTGTATATTTTCCTCCGTCAAGTATTTGTCAGACCTTTTCTGAATTTTTAGTTGGGTTGTTAAGTATTTTTATTTCTCACTTTTAAGCATTATTTACAGATCTGGAGTATCAGTGTTTTATCAACTATGCATTTTACAAATATTTTCCTACGGTCTGTAGTTTCTGTCTTCTTACTGTATCTTTTACAGAGTAGAAGTTTTTAATTTTGTTAAATTCCAAATTACCAGTTTTATTCTTTCATGGATTGTGGTGGTTCTGGTGTCACATCTAAAAACTCATTACCAAACCCACCGTCACCTAAAATTTCTTCTGTTTTTTTTTTCCCCCTAAAAGTTTTATAGTTTTCACATTCAGTTCTAAGTTCTATTTTGATTTTTTTTTTTTTTTGTGAAAGATGTAAAGTCTGTGTTTAAGTCCATTTATCTTTTGTAGAAAAACATCTGACTCTCCTGGCACCATTTGGTGAAAGACTACCCTCTGTCCATTGAAATGCCATTGTGCCTTTCTCAAAGATCAGCTGATTGTACCTAAGTGACTATTTTTTTTTGAATGCAAAATGCTAAATGAGTTTATTGAATAAAAATCTTTCATTTAATTTTTTTTTATTGTTGGGGATTCATTGAGGGTACAAGAAACCATGTTACACTGGTTGCATTTGTTGGGTAAAGCCCCTCTTACAATCATGTTTTGCCCCCAAAAGGTGTGACTATTTTTTAAGGTTCTCTATTCTGCCCCATTATTCTACATGTTTATTATTTTTTAACAAATACCACACTGTCTTGACGATTGCAGCTTCATAGTAAATCTTGAAACTAGGTAATGTGAATCCTTTTTCAGTTTTATGTTGGTTATTGATCTTGTGACTTTTTACATAAATTTTCAATTAATCTGTTGATATCTACAAAATAGTTGACATCTTAATGTCTAGTCTTCTAATCCACGAGTATAGAATATCTCTTCATTTATTTAAAACTTCAGTGATTTTTTTCACAAAAGTTTTCTAATTTATTGTATATAAACTCTATATGATTTAGATTTATATCTAAGTATTCATGGCATTTGTTTTACTGTAAATGGCATTGTATTGATTTTTTATTTCAAATTCTAGTTGTTAATTCCAAGTACACAGAAGATCAATTGACTTTTGTATATCGGCCTCCTAATCTGGAACCTTACTATGAATATATTTATTAATCCCAGGAGTTATTTTTGTGACTACTTCTGTATTTTCTCTATAGATAACCATGCCAGCTGTAAATAAGGACAGTTTTTTGTCTTTCTTCCCAATTTACAGATCATATATTATATATCCTTTCTTGCCTTCCTATACTAACTAGGACTGGTAGTATGGTGATGAGTATAAGGGATAAAAGTGAATGTGAGCGAGTAGAGTGTATATCCTTGCCTTGATCCCAGTCTTGGGAAAGTATCCATTGATAAGTTAATATAATTTTTCTCCTTTAGACATTTGATGTAGTGGGTCACATTTATTGCTTTTCAAATGCTGAACCAGCCCTGTGTACTTGGAACAAATTCAATTTTGTTATGGTCTATAATTCTTTTCACACCTTGTTGGGTTTAATGTGCAAATATATTGTTGATGATTTTTGCATCTTTGTTAATAGGTGACATTGTTGTATAGTTTTCTTTCCTTGTAACGTCTTTCTCTGTTTTGGAATTAAGGTAATGCTAGCCTCACGTAAGTCGGGAAGTGTTCCCTCTGCCTCTGTGTTCTGGCAGAGATTGTCGAGAATTGCTAGTTCCTGCTTAAATGTTTGGAAGGATTACCATTACCATTGCTTTGGGTTCTTTTGTTGTTGTTGTTTGTTTGGTTTTTTAGCAGTTTTTGGCTGGGGCTGGGTTTGAACCTGCCACCCAGGGAATATGGGGCTGGCTCTCTACTCCTGTGAGCCACAGGCATTGTCCTCCCATTGCTTTCTTTTTTGAAAGAATTCTAATTCTTTCCATTTTGGAAAGTTATGGGTTCTGGGTTCAATTGCTTTATGGGATGTAGACCTATTTACACCATCTCTTTCTTCTTGTGAGAGTTTGGTATCATTAATTTTCTCCATTAATATCCTGATTAAATGATACCAGGATTCACTGATTTTTACTCTGATTGTTATTATATGTTTTCTTCTACTTGCTAAACTTAAATTGTTCCTTCTTCTCTACTTTCATAAGATTTCTTTTTTAAAACGTCTGCATTTATCCCTCTGTATTTTCCTCTAAACACTGCTTTTTCTTTCCATACCCCACATATATTTATGTGTTGAATTTTCATTTTCATTTAGTTCCAAATAATTTTCAATTTCTCTTGAGACTTCTTTGGCCCATGAATAATTCAGAGGTATTTTATTTAATTTCCTAATATTTGCACATTTTTCATTTATCTTTCAGTTAGTGATTTCTGATTCAATTCCATTGTGCTCTAGTAATATATACTTTATATGATTTCTGTTCTTTTAAATTTGCCACAGTACATTTTATGCTGTATTCCAGAATATTGTCTATCTAGCTAGATTAACATTCTGTGTGTTCTTGAGAAGGTGCAGTTAGCTCCAGTTTATGGAGATCTCTATAAATGTCAATAGATCAAGTTGGTTGAGAGTTCTATTTAGGGTCACCATATACTTTCAGATTTTCTGCCTGCTCGATGTATCAATTAGTGAAAGAATGTTTAAGTCTCCAGTGATAAGAATGGATTTATCTATTTTTCCTGTCCATTCTGTCAGGGATTTTTGCTTCACATACTTTAATGCTCTGTTTTTAAGTGCAAACATTTTAAAGATTAGGGTTAGTATCTTTGGAGAATTGACCCTTCATTATTTTAGCCTCTCATTGTTGAAAATTTTCCTGGGTCTGAAGTTTGCTTTTTCAGAAATTATTACTCTAATTATTCCCGATTTCTTTTGATTAGTATTATCATGTTATGTCGTTCTGCATCACTTTATTTTTCAATTTGATAATTATGTGAGTTAGGTTTCTTTTAGACAACGTAAAATGTAGGATTGGATCATTTTTCGTCCATTTTAACAGACTCTATCTTTTCATTGGTATAGACGTATAGTTCACATATAAAGTGATTATTGATGTTTTTAATATTGATCATGTTTGTAATGGTCTTCTACTCATTGCTTTCTTTTTGTATTTTTTTCCCTTTTTTTTCCTGATTTCTCTAGTTCTAAATGAGCATTTTATAAGATTCCATTTTCCATCCTCTCCCAGTATACTTCCTTTTTAGAATTTTTAGTGACTGGCTTAGTGTTTCCAATATATATTTTTAAGCAATCTAAGTCCATTTTCAAATAATGCTACACAACTTCTCTGATTATTCCCATTCTTCTTTTCTCTTTTTTGCCTTTATTCATGTCACTTGCCCATATGCTCTAATCTGCCAATAAAATGCTCCTTTTTTTTTTTTTTTTTTTTTTTAGAGACAGTGTCTCACTTTATCGCCCGTGATAGAGTGATGTGGCGTCACAGCTCACAGCAACCTCCAACTCCTGAGCGTCGGTGGTTCTCTTTTCTCAGCCTCCCGAGTAGCGGGGACCACAGGCGCCCGCCACAAAGCCCGGCTATTTTTTTGTTGCAGTTTGGCCGGGCCAGGTTCGAATCTGCCACCCTCTATATACGGGGCCGGTGCCCTACCCATTGAGCCACAGGCGCCAAAATGCTACTATTTTTAATTTAAGCAATTACCTTTAGATAAATTTAAAAACAGAAACATAAAATAATTTATTTTACCTTCATTTATTCTTTACCTAAAAACCTTGCATTTTTTATATAGAACTGTGTTTTCATTTTCTTTCTCCCTAAAGAACATTTATTTATTTATTTACCCATTGGATTCATATCTTGCAGGGCAAGTAGACAAGGAATTCCCTCCGTTTTTGTTAATCTTTACAAGTCTTTATTTCTTCACCACGTTTGAAGAATCCTTTCACTGGAGAGAGAAGCCTTGGGCAACACTTCTTCTTTGAGCACTTTGAAGGTTTCATGTCACTTCTGCGAGAATCTCTCTATTTCCTTGCTTTAGGTAAGGGGAGCAGTCTCCCAACCCCATCTCTCTACCCCTCCTTCTGGCTCCCATCAAGTTTTTTCTTTCTTTGCTTTTGATGTTCTGCAGTTTGAACATTATTCCTGGATGTGGTTTTGCTGGTTTTTTGTTTATTTCCTGCTGGATGTCCCCTGAGCTTCCTGAACCTGTGGCTTCGTGTCAACAATTAAGATTAGAAAATTCTCAGCTATTATTTAAATTATGTTTTTCTGCTTCATTATTCTTCTTCTCCTTCTGGTATCGTATTTTCCCACACTTCTTTTTTTTTTTTGCAGTTTTTGGCCAAGGCTAGGTTTGAACCCGCCACCTCCGGCATGTGGGGCCAGCGCCTTACTCCTTTGAGCCATAGGCGCCGCCCATTTCCATACTTCTTTCATATTGTCTTTTGATTTTCATTATGAGTCCCACTTGCAGGTCAGTTCGGGAAGGATTTTCTCTCCCTCGCTCTGTGCAGTCTACTAACGAGCCATCAAAGACTCTGTTCTTCTGTGTTACGTGTTTTTTTTATTTCTAATCTGTTTCTTTCTTCATGTTTGCATCTCTCTGCTTACGTTACCCAACTCTTCTTCCATGTTTACCACTTTTTCCATTGCAGTCCTTCACATATTAATCAGTTATTATAAATTTGTGCTCTGATAATTCCAACCTCTTTGCCTCATCTGTCTAGTTCTAATGCTTATTTTTTTCTCTTACACTGTGTTCCTTCTTGCCTTTTGGTGTTCTTTGTAATTTCGTTGTTGTCAGTGTTGGAAGCTGGACATATTTTATGGGATAATGGGGATGAGATAAACAGGCTTTCAGGGTGAGGGTCTCTGTTAATGTGGCTAGGAGTCAGGCTATGTCTAGACATGTATGCCAGAGGCTTCAGATTCTCTAGGTTTTCACATTTCCTCATGACTTCAGGCTTCCCTAGGAGCTCCTTCTCAAAGAGAGTCCTTACAAGGGACTCATTTCAATGGAAAATTATGATTTAATTTCAAGTCCATTTTCATGAGTTTTAGGAAAACAGATAAACAAAGGTGATCCAGTGGCCAAAATACATGAATC
The DNA here is from genome assembly GCA_963574655.1 of Perodicticus potto. NCBI lineage: Eukaryota > Metazoa > Chordata > Mammalia > Primates > Lorisidae > Perodicticus > Perodicticus potto. Next base: position 32,245 of record CAUYRH010122340.1, on the reverse strand, counting down.
AGAAGCAACTCAACTGAACAGACCACTCGGTCCTGAAAATTAAATTTTTTATTTCTTTTCTCGTTATTGCGTATGGAAGAAGCAGATTTAACTCTGCTTGCTCATATTGTCATTCCTGGGACTTTATAAGACTCCTGTGCTGATCAGGAGTGAAGAAAGGAGAATAAAGCAATACCCAAGGAAAGAATTATTTAAAATTGCACCTGGCAGAGAACAACAGAAAGATATAATTTTCTGAAAGTTTGTAACTTTCTTTAGGTAGATCTCAAATTAGTCTCAAGAAGATACCGGAAACCAGCAGGAGTTATGAGTCATTGCATTAGAGAAAAGCAGCAAAGCAAGGACCGCCCTGCCGTCCAGAGGCCCAACCACCTAGCAGGTGCTCACCTGGTGTGTGAGGTGGTGCTGCTAACTCATCCAGTGACATTGCACAAATCATCTTATGTTTTTGAGTTTCAGTCTCTCTGACAGCTAAACAAAGAGAATTACATCTGCCCACAGAGCTTATTGTAAGGTTCACTGGAGATAGTGGCAATGGGCACACTTTGAAATGGACATAACAACGGAATTTTATTTATAGAATGATTTTATGTGTCATGTTTATACATAGAAGGAAATGTCTGAACTGCCTTTCAGAAGCTTGACAAGGATCGTAATTTTTCATTGCTTTTATTTATTTGACTTCTTCCTTTCTTAGCCCTTCCCCCAAGTTTTCTTACATTGGCTTTCCTTATCAGAAAAATAACTCATTTTCACAGGCTCTGTTCTCTGATTGATCCTCCTAGAACTCCTGTCTTGGTTTCATGACAGTGGAGAATTTCTTACCAGGATCTAACATTTGGCCAGACAAAAGGCACTGTTAGTTTGTGGCACATATGGAAATGAAGAAAGTGGCGGAGTGAGTCAGGGTGGGGCTCGGATGTGGTAACACACGTCACCCCCACAGCCAGCTTCCCAGAGGTCTGCAATTAAAGCAGCAACATCAGGCCTCAGGCCCCAGTGTTCCTTTTACTGAAGCTACTCATGGAGACTACTGAGCTGTGGCCCCCGTGTCCCCTCCTGGCATTCTTCCTGGTTTACTGCCAAGGCACCTACAGAAAGGAGCATTTGTCTGTATCTGCTTTCCTCACATGGGAAAAACTCTCCAGACATAATTCTGAGCCTAATTCTCACCCATTATACTCACTGGGGAAGAATGCTGTGCTGTCCTGAGCAGATAAAAACCGGAGACTCAGCTCAGCACCTGTAGCTCCATGGTTACGTCGCCAGCCACATACATGGGGGCTGCAGGTTTGAACTCAGCCTGGGCCTACTAAACAACAATGACAACTATACTAAAAAAAATAGCCAGGCATTGTGGTGGGCACCTGTACTCCCAGCTACTTGGGAGGCTGAGGCAAGAGAATCACTTGAGCCCAAGAGTCTGAGGTTGCTGAGAGCTGAGATGCCACAGCAGTCTACCGAGGGCAACATAGTGAGACTCAGTCTCAAAAAAACCAACTGGAGACGCTCTCTGTATTATCCTCATTGAATGGCTGAGAAATGAATGAAGTTCTAAGCACTTAGATGAGTAGATACGGGTATATCGGGTTGTCATAATAGATACCTCAACTCTCTTTCTTCTCCAGTTCCCCAACCATGCCGTGCAGTTGGTTTTCTCAGTGGAAGATGCGTGGAGCATTGCACAGAGAACCTAAATTAAAAAACAAAAATACTGTTCTGACCTCCTGGAGCCTATTAACGTATCCTGCTGGCTTTTCATTACAGCTTCCCTCATTGCACTAGAACCTCAAAATGGCACGTTTCTTAATGTCATTAAAAAATTAACAATACCACAGGCAGAAAATTGAAGAAAGAAAAAATTATGAGAAAAAGACGAGCCCTTCTTGGAAACACAAAAAGTAATTTGCTATTTAATTTTTATCCAGAGAATAAAAAACAAGAAGACTCTAAAATAAAGTCCTTGGACACAGAGTGGTATATGATGACTCATGTAAAATAATGAAATCTCAGGAAGGACAAAGGAGAAAACACAAGTGACGGAGAGCACGAGGCAAGGCCGTCCTGATTGTCACTTACCCTTCACGGCGTCTACTGAGGTTTATAAATAACGGGCTGGAAGACTGATTCCACCTTTGTTTTTCCCACTGGTGGGTTTGGGGACCCCTTGCTGCTTAGTTAAATCCTCTTCGTGTTGTAGTAAAACAAGTCTTAACTTCAGGGAAGAACTAATGACCTTCAGTTATGTCGTTATTTATGGCTAAATAAATACCAATCGATAAGGTAATTAGTAAAATAACTATTGATAATAATACTATTGAGTGAATTTTTTCCTAAACAAAGGAGTTCGGAGAGAAGGAAGTATGACATCCTTTGGAGACAAAAAAGTAATGCCTGAAAGAAAATGAGTCCTAAATAAAATCTGTACAAATGAGTCAATCTAAACAAAGTAGTAGTTTGGGCTATGAAAAATGCATATTAAAAACTCACAATTCAGGCAGTGCCTGTGGCTCAAAGGAGTAGGGCGCCGGCCCCATATACTGGAGGTGGTGTGTTCAAACCCAGCCCCAGCCAAAAACTGCAAAAGAAAAGCCCTCAAAATTCATCTGTCTTAGCAGTGCTCACATCATCTCTGTGAGATCAACAGAAATGGAAAAATCTCTATATTCTGTAAACAGAAAACCTGAAACTAAGAATCAAGACTACTGTAGGAATTAGAATACAACTTATCTGCTTCTCTGGCTAAAGCTTTAACCAAAATATTATTTTTCTTATTAAAAACATATGCACATATCCAAAGAATAGCTGTTATTTGAGATGATAATTCATATTAATTTGCAGATGCACAATCTCCAGTTTGGGCTGAACAGATTGTAAGTCGGGTAGTCAATAAGAGTAGGAGTTATAAAATAAAAGCAATAACAAAATTAACCATTCTGAGGCGTTCACTGAGATGAACATCTCATGTGAATCACGTCCATTTTCACAAGTCCCCCATCAGGTAGCACCACGAGTCCCTTTGTGTAGATGAGAAAAGTGGTGCCCGAAGAGCTTTAACTGCACCTGCAAGTGCCCTAGCAGCGCTGAGTGGCTGGGCTGGGGCTTCTGCTTGTTTAGTATCATTCCAGAACCTGCCTCCGCACTGCCTGGATCAGGTGGAGCTACCCTTCCTGGGCCTCTTAATGCCTCCTGAATACATTTTTGCATTTTAATGAACCTCCTAGAACGGGTTTGGTCCTTAGAAAGGGTAATGTCTTTCCAGGAAACAGTGATACAAAAATTCTCAAAATGCAGTTTTGCTCTGGCCAAGCGTCATTTATTTTGTGTCTCTCATTTAGACTTCACATATTTGCTTTTTTAAAAATTATTAAATCATAGCTGTGTACATTAGTGCAATCAAGGGGTACAATGTGCTGGTTTCATATACACTCTGAAATATTTCCATCCAACTGTTTAACATACCCTTCATGGCATTTTCTTAGTTATTGTATGAAGACATTTGTATTCTTGCTTTTAGAAGCACTCTCAACCAGACCAATCACACAGAGAGAAAGCACAGCGCTATCCACCGCTATTGTGGAGGCTTTAATTAAGAATGCTCGATTAAGGGTCCAAGCAGCAGCTTCTCAAAAGGGAGCTCGCCCCTCCAGCAAGGGAGGTGGTCCCAGTACCAGGTGCTATTAAAATCTGTACTCCACAGAAAAGGCCAACAGTGTGGCTCCAGCCAGTTGTAAATTCTTTGCATAAATCTCCCTTGAAGCAAACACAACCAATGGAATTTAAGAAACAGTAACACTGGAGAGAGAATGCTCCAGAGACAAGAGAGAAGTGGTCAATCTCTGTTTCTTTTCTAAGTCACTAAAAAAATCACCCGAAAGGTCCTAAGAAGGATACTTTTATGAGCTTGCTTTTGAACTTTTTGAACCTTGACCGAGAGGGAACTGTCAGGAAGTAATATTCTCCCAACCCCTGAGATGCTGTGCAGAACCCAGGCATGTTGAGTATTTCCTCTACCTTGATGGAGGCTATCCAAACGAAAGAGGTATAACTCACTGTTCTAAACATAAAGCGCCAAAGGGCTTTGAAGGTTTTCACTCGCTTCCCTAATAAATAGGGCCCTGATGCTGGAAACCATAAAATATTTTTGGTTTGGTATAAAAATAAAATCAAAGATTGGAAAGAGCTTTCTGTAGAAACTCATCCGTTCCATCCCAAGTTTATTCATGCATCCTTTCTGCAAACATTTGCTGAGCACCTACACAGACCTTTCCCCTGCAATTCTCCTTGAGCATATCATGAGCCTCAGGACTTCAAGCTCCCACCAGAGGCCCTACCTCACCCCCATGCCTGGGACTCTCACGGCCATAGAGAGGAAACTTCTCTGAGACGTTTAGGCTGAATCGATTTTAGCCACAGAGCTGAAGATGGATGGATAAAAACTCATAAGACAGACAGAGAGGATGGGGGCAAAACTAGCTGTGTGCGTTAGGAGTGGCGTAGGCCCAGGAAAGGAGGCGTGTCTGGGCACCAGTAATTAAAGGTCTGGCAAGATAATAAACTAAGGTTTGAGGAGGGTGTGAAAGGCAGGAAGAGATCCAACAGCCCATAGGTATCCAAGAGCAGGGAATTCCATACTTGTTTCCAGGGTCCAAGGTCATGGACTTGGTTCAAAATTGGCTATACCAAGCTAGGCAAGGCCTGACGGGGTAGAAGGTCAACATAGTTACTGGCAGTCAGGCATTTGGCCGGGTGAGCTGCTTCCAGTGTGGTGTGGATGAAAGATCTGTCAAGAATGCCCTGTTGGAAGCCCTATAAACTGATGGCAGAATGCACTGCTTTCACCTAGGGATAATCTCCTACACGTTAGGGCTTCATGAAAAAGACAGAGGCAGTGCCTGGACATTTCACTCCCTGATGTTTCCTGCCTTGGCTGGTGTCCCATCCTCCTGACGGGCCCCACGTCCTTGGCCTCTGAGCATCCTGAGACTGACAGTGATGATCCTGGAGGAACACACAGATGAAGAAAAGCAAAAGGGGAATTCTCGTGAGTGGGCACAGGTGGACCAGAAGCAGGATGAGCCAGGGAGTGGGCACAGGCGGACCAGACTCAGAATGACCCCATGAGTGGACACAGGTGGAGCAGATGCGAGATGAGCCAGGGAGTGGCCACGGGTGGACGAGTCACAGAATGACCCAAGGAGTGGGCACAGGTGGAGCAGACGCAGGATGAGCCCGTGAGTGGGCACAGGCGGACCAGACACAGGATGACACAGTGCTTGCTGGTGCCTGGGGCCCAAGAGCAAGTCGAGGCCCGAGCCATGTCTTCCATCTGAGCTCCAGGGAGTAATACAGCCAGTCTCCCCCTTGTCCAGCTAAGCCGGGTCCTGGCTCTCACTCCCCTCCCAAGGGAGCTAAAACACCCCAGGGAGCTCGTTCTTCAGCTGTACTTCTTTCCAGGCAGGTCTGCTTGGTCCCAAGAGGCTTTTCCTGGCCCCCAAGTTTGAAATGCTCTGCTTTAGTCTTACAGCCCAGAAAACCTCAAATTGGCTCTGCCTCTTTGTATGGCCCCAGAAAGTGAGCGGGTCAGCCTTGCTCTGATGATGGGAGGGCCACATCACCCCTCTGTACGCCTTACTGAAGCTGATCCTTTCTGCTTGCTACGGATCACGTGGCTAGATTCCACCCCGCTGCTCCACTGTAAGCTGCTTACATGTTTCACCTCACCCTTCTAGGCTGCCCCAGCCCAGGGAGCTCATTTTCCATGTCACGAGGTGTGTAGTTAAGGCAAACTTCACACCTGCCTGCCAACTTACTAGTACTTCACGTGGACTGACTCAAAGAGCCCAGTTTTGTAAGTATATCTACAAATTATTGATGGGAAATCTCTCTCTTTTTCCCCCCTGCCCACACACCCATGCAATATTGCATTCAACTCTCTCCTGTCTGTGAGACTAAGAACATTAAGCTATCTTTTCACGGCCAACTTACTCAATATTCTCCACTAGCAGATATCCTTATAAATGGACTATACAAAAAAATATAAAAGAAAAATATTTTTATTGGGCACATTGCTGAATTTTCCTGGCCCTATTCCCTCAGTTCTAAAACACCCTTATTTCTGTGAGGAAAAAAGCCATTTGATGGGGTTTACAGTCTAATTAGGAAATAGACTTCAATAAAACAATGAAAATTAAAGTGATATTGCAATAAATAAATGTGCACTGCCCTACAGGAAAAGTAGATCAACAGAGTGTACAGCAAAGAGACCCGACTTTGGGGGGAAACAGGAAAGCCTTCTCGAAGGAAATGTGTGAGCTGAGAACTGAAGGTGAGCAGAACCTATTAGAAGTCACACAGGGCCGTCCAGGGGGCCCGGCCTGCTCGGGGCAGAGCAGTGCACATCTCTGAAGCACAGTGAATGCTACAGTGGAGTGAGGCTCATCAGCTATTAGTGGTTTCTTTTTTCCTTTTTTATTATTAATTTTAATTAAATGATGCAAAACTATTGAGTATCTTTTTTGTTTTTGAGGCAGAGTCTTGCTCTGTTGCTCAGACTGGACTGCAGTGGGCCAATCATAGCTCATTGCAATCTCAAATTCCAAGGCTCAAAGGATCCTTCAGCCTCAGTCACCTGAGCAGCCAGGACCACAGGCTCACGGCCACCAGCCTGGGCTAATGTAGTTGTATTTTGCAGAGACGGGATCTTGCTGTGTTCCCCAGCTTGGTCTCTAACTCCTGGCCTTAAGTGATCCTCCCGCCTCATCCTTTTAAATTGCTAGAACTATAGGTTTAGCCACTGAATAACTTTAATCAGGGGGGAAATATAATCAGATTTGGACCAGGTAAGAGATACAGAGAAAGACAGGTGAGGGTGACAAAGTTATTGACAATGATTACTTCTCGGTTTGGCATTAGCTCCTGAATGAGTGAGGACGCCATCTACCATTGTCTGATGGGAGCAACACTGATATAAGACCAGCATCTGGGCAGAGCACCAGTTTGTACCGCCTTGATCTGGAACACCTGTAAGGCTTCTAAATGGATACACCAAATAGGCAATTAGGGAGCGAAGCCTGGCGGTGAGGGAGAAGGCAAGATATACGTGTGTGGGATAAGTATTTGTGGGCGTAATATTCACAAGTGTGAATGAAGTTGTGGAGATCAAGAAGAGCATACGGGGAAGTCCAATTTTGAGGAACTCCAAAAATAGGGAACAGTAAGATTTAATGATAAAAGATGGAACCTCTAAAGCCAGCTTGCCTTTGTCTAAATCCCAATTTCTTCATACAGTAACTTTGTGGCCTCGAGCGATTTACTTAACCTCTTAGTACTGCCATCCCCACATCAGGAAAGATTGAGCTAATAATACTTATTCCCTAGGGCTTTCGGAGTATTAAATTAAATAACACTTGTAAAGTTCTAAGAACAGTGTCTGGCACATAATAAGCACTTAGCAAATGCAAGTTGTTTCTTCAGCTGCTGCTTGTTAATTATCTTCAGCAGCAGCAGCATTATCAATATTAGACATAGACAGAGATAAAGCAGAGGAGACAGAAGAGGAATAGCCAGAGGGGTAACGAGGAGAGAGTGATGTCCCGAGGAGGAGCAGGAGGGGGCAGGAGCTGGGGGGCTGCGTCCAACAGTGTGGAATTCCAGTGCGGGGTCAGGGGAGGTGACAACCGGCAGGTGTCTGTTGTACTTACTGACTCCCGCGGGACTGGCACCCTTAACAACTTTTTGAGAGTTTCGAGCATAGCATGATTAACTTGTAGATGGAAATGATCAAATTTAGAAAAGATCCAAATAGAGTTGAAAAGAGGGGACCAAGAAGGAAGGGTGTGTTCTAAGAGGATGGAAAGGACTGTGCCCCACGCTCTCTGTAAGAGGCAGGAAGGAGTCAGGAAGGCCATAGACAAGGTTTGGTCGTGTGGAGCGAAGGGAGTTCCCATCTGATGGCGTCTGGGCCCTTATATTCCCTTCCAGAATAAAAGTGAGGTCATTTCTTGGGAAAGAGAACGCGTTCTGAGCTCACAGGATGTGTGGGGGCAGTGCGGCTAGGGAGGGAGTGTCTGGGTGACTTAGGGATGTGGTGAAGGTTTGCAGAGCTGCACAGTAGGTGAAAGGCTGGGCCCACTTGCTGCAATGTAGTATGATCACTGCAAGTTCTGAGGGACCATTTGAAGTTGGTGACAATAAATTGAAAGTAGAACCAATAAATTTATTGTGTAACTTCATCCCATCTTGGTTTCACGACACAATCACAAAGATAGAGGATGTTTGGGTTCACCAGGGCTGGTGTTTCAACAAATGGGGGCAGTCAATATTCCACAGAAGGATAAGGGGTTTGGGGCATTACTGAAATGATGGGTAATCGAGGGAACTGGAGAGAAACATGGGTCAGAGCAAGCAGAGGCTCCTGACGGACAGAGAGCTGGTGAGGGCAAGGTCAAGTTCACGGTGGGGAGCAGGGTGCCCAGGTCTCAGCTGCTGCGGGGAGGCCTCCGTGTGCAGGGTTGCTTGTTTCTAAGAAGACCGTGATATTCTTCTCTCCTGAGGGTCCTGCTGCACTGGCTCCACCCACAGCAGCGACGTCCCTTCCCAATGAGCAAACCAAACGCCTCTGTAACCGCTGAGTTCACCCAACATCCTTTAGCTGCTCACCTTGTTTCTTACCATCAGGCCAGTACCTTGGTAAGTCACATTCTTGCTCCCACCCTCCTTCCTTTCTTTGCCTCAGGGAGTCTTATTTCCATCCCCAACCTTACAGGAATTCCATTCCCAACTCCTCACGGTTCCTAATGATTTCCCTTCTACAAAACCCAATGCTATTGTTCCATCCATCATCTTCCTTGAAGAAAAGTAAAGGCTTTGAGAAGCAAAGGAGGAGAAGGGGAATTGAAGGCAGAAACACAGCTTTACCGTGAAGGTACAGAGGCTGAACCATGAAAGGATTGTTCAAGGAAAAGTGCAAAGCCTGTGGACAGCAAAGGATGGGGACTGGAGATGGCAGGACTGGACTTGGACTGACTCTACAGGCGGTGGGGGAATAGTAGGACTTTTTAACAGAGAAGGTATGAAGACAGCGCTGTTTTAGGAAGATTCATCTGGCCAAGTTAAGAATGAATTAGATATGGCTAACGTGTTTGCATTTAGTTAAGAGGATTCGATTCCATTTGACAGGCTTTTGTTGAGGCTTGTCATGGAAAGTTCTGTCTCTTGTCCCAAGACACCCCCTGTGGGTGAGTGACGAGCAGGCTGCAGGGAAAGCAGATACACCTGATCCGTGTTTCCTAGGATGTCAGAACTCCAGGATTGGGAGCAGCCAGGAAGAACTCAGGATAACAGCTCTAACATAAGGTATTATAAGAAATGTTTCTAAACAGAAATATCCACTAAGTTTTATGTAAGCTTCGAGGAACAATAAATGAACACTAATGGAAGTGGGGGGTTAGAGGAAGGTCTCACCGAGGGGACAGGAGTGGAACCTTGGGAGAGGACAGCATGGCAGTTGGTGGAAGTCATTGTGGTTGCAGAGTTTGGGGGCCTTTGCTGCTTGCTATTACTCTGAAGACCGGCTTAACAACTCCCAGCCCCAAAGGGTGACACTGGCTTGGAGTTTCAGGTCAATGAAATGGACTGCTTGAATATGAACCATGCTCCATTCTCCAAATGTTCTTACGTGAGGGAAATCAGACCCCTCGAATGATGTGATCTCTGCATTACTGAGATGCTGTTGACTATTGATCTACCAGAGGCTGTGTTGAGCATCTGTCCCGTTGGTGATTGGGAAACAGTGAAATGAGACAGCACGAAGGGAGGTGGTGGTCACGGGAGAGAGCAGGGATGAATGGCCCAGGCCTCCAGTCTATTTCAGGAGATCTGGATTCCACTTTCTTTGGGTTCTTTGCATCTCCTTGAAAGAGGCGGTGGGGGCTCCCTGCACAGCCAGAGAAATGTCCAGCATGTCGTTGACCCCCCTGTGCTCCTGGACAGATCATCTCCCCCTGACTTACTGTTCCTACCTATAAATTGGAGATAATAGTCCGTGGCGCTTTGTTATCACATGAAGTGGAAAATGAGATCCGGTAGGTGAAGGACTTTGAAGTCACGAAAAGAAAGGAGGTCCTCCATAAAATTCCAGAGCAGTGTCAGAGTCAACCAGCATTTACGAGCACCTGTCCTGTGCATTGCACCAGCTCATTCCTGTACCTGAAGCCACTCAGACGACAAATGGTCCCTGTTTGCGCAAATTTGCCCTTCAAAAATCATTCACTATGGAGGTGATATAAATATATTTATAAGGAAAAGAAATTTTATAAGGCAGAGAAGTTGTTTTTTTTTTTTTTTTTTTGAGTGCTTGAATCTCCACATTTGGCTGACTTGAGAAGTCTATTTATCTTTACCACTTACCTACACCCCAAGAATAAGCAGGACCCCTTAAGAGGTCTGATCTTGCCAGCCATCTTCGTGGATGACTACCGCTCATCGGCAGCTATGCCTTGCGGCCTGCCCACAGCGGACAGAGGCCACACGTCACAGACAGACATTAGTAATGGATGCAGAGGATGAAATGGGCCCTGGTGAGGGGGTGTGCATGTAAATAGACCTCCAGTGTGGCTCTGCCAGGAGCCAGCTCTGACCTGGCCGTTGGGGTGCAGGAGCGGGGCATGGGTTAAGGGCAGAAGGGGAAGTTTCTCTGAGTCTCAGGTTTGGAAGAAGCTGGCCTGCCTCACCCTGCAGGTTTCCGTGACTTAGAAGTCTCTTATCTGATGTGTGACTGCAACTATTTTCCCAAGGAAATTAAAGTGACTTAGTCAGTTAACCTGAAATTCCCACAGCGCTGGGTGTGCAGATGAGAAATTGTCTCTGCAGACTTTGGTGCCTGAGCCAGCAGACAGCTGCGCCCTGCAGAGGTAGGGTGCCACTACCACCTAGTGGGCAGCAGGGGTGCCTCCCCCCACCCCACTCCAAAGGACATGAGGGCAACTGGGAAGGAAACACCCAAAGGGAAGCTAAGTTAAAGCCCTGTGCGCGACTAGACCGTCTCCTAGGAACACTGGTCCTCTCATCAGCCACTGGAGAAAGTTCCGTTCTGAGCACCCAAATGGGAGCCTGCCGCCCTCCGTGAGAGCTGGTGCCTGCACCCTGGAATTGCAAGACGAGTCCAGGAGTAGTCAGCCATCCAGAGGGAGGCATCGGGCCTGATCAGAGGAGGCCTGTTTTCATACGAGAAGCCGAGAACTTAATCCTCTATTACAAAACCAGCTACCACCGTGGTTGAGCCCTCACTGTCCCCCTCACACTCCCTGCCTTGTGCACTGAGCATGTTATTCCTGAACAGACTTCTGCTCATTGTTGACAGCAGACGCAGAGGTCGCAGTTTGTCATGTTAGAAGTGACGTTGAAATTTATGCACAATCACGAGACTAAAACTGGACCGTCACTGCCCACAAGCAACTCACAGTCCAGAGCACTGGCGGACATCAACAGGCAGCAGCAGGAATGAATCTGAGAGCCTGCGATGGTTAGTTTTGTGTGCCAGCTTGGCCAGGCTGGGGTACCCAGTTTTTGCTCAATGTCCAGTCTGGGTGCTGCTGTGAGGCTGTGATTAACATAGGAATGAGCAGACATTAAGTAAAGCAGACCACCCTCCCCAGGGCAGGAGGGCCTCATCCAGTCAGCTGAAGGCCTTGAAAGAAAAGACCAAAGTCTCTTAAGAAGAAGGGACTCAAGAAGCCCACGTGCCCATCGACCCACACATGGATTAATAAATTGTGGTACATGTATAGCATGGAATACTATGCAGCCTTAAAGAAAGAGGAGACTTTACCTCTTTCATGTTTACATGGATGGAGCTGGAACATATTCTTCTCAGCAAAGTTTCTCAAGAATGGAAGAAAAAGTATCCAATGTACTCAGCCCTACTATGAAGCTAATCTATAGCTTTCATATGAAGGCTATAACCCAATTATAGCACAAGAAATGGGGAAAGGGGCAAGGGAGGGGAGAGGGGAGGATGGGTGGAGGGAGGGTGACTGATGGGATCACATGGTGCATCTTAGAAGGGTACAAGTGAAAATTACTAAATGTAGAATATAAATGTCTTCATATAGTGATTCAAAGACCATGAAGGCTATGTTAAATAGTTCAATGAAAATATTTCGGATTGTATATGAAGTCAGCACATTGTGCCCCAGGATTGCACCAATGTATACAATTATGATTTAATAAAAATAAAAAAATTAAAAAATTTTTTAAAATGCAAAAAAGATCCACATTGGAAAGAAAGAAAACTCTCCTTATTCATAGATGAGATGATTATCTAGAAAACCCTACAAACAACTACTAAAATTAGTAAGCTTATCAAATTTACAGGATATAAGATCAATATGCAAGAATCAAGTATAAAAACAACCTGATTAAAGAATGGGTAAAGGATTCGAAGAAGATAAACAAACACCCAATAAGCATGTGAAAAAATGCCCAATATTACTAATCACTAGGTAAGTCCCAAATCCAAACCATAACGAGACACCACCTCATCCCTATCAGGATGGATGTGATAATAGAGCATTGGTGAGGAGCTGGAGAAAGAGTGCACTGTTGGTAAGAACGTAAACTGATGTAGCCACTGCAGAAAACAGTATGGAGATTCCTCACAAAATTAAAAGTAGAAAAACACAGTGATCTAGCAATCCCATTTCTGGACATACATCTACAAGAATTGAAGTCAGGATCTTGAATATTTGAACACCTATGTACATAGCAGCAATATGCACAGTAGCAAAGAGTTGGAAGCAACCCAAATGTCCATCAACAGATGAATGGATGAATAAAATGTGGTATATACATACAACAGGATGTTATTCGGCCTTTGAAAAGGAAGGACATTCTGACATGTGCTACTAGGTGGATAAACCTTGAGCACACTGTGCTAAGTGAAGTAAGCCAGTTACAAAAGGAAGAATACTGTATGATTTCACTTCTATACAGTAGTCAAATTCACAGAGACAGAAAGCAGCATGGTGGTTGTCAGGGCCCGGGGAAAAGGAGAAAGGAGGATTTATGACTTAATGAGTATAGATATTTGGCTTTTCAAGATGAAAAGTATTCTGGAGATGGGTCGTGGTGATGATTACACAACATCAATGTTCTTAATACCCACCAAACGGTTACTTAAAAATGGTTAAGAGGGTAAATTTTATATTAGGTATATTTTATCAGAATTTTTAAAAAAAATCAAATGTATCTCTATATACTAACAACAAACAGTTGGAGATTAAACTTCCAAAGACACTATTTTTTACAATAGGTCAACAATTAGATTTAGGGATAAATCTGACAAAAGATGTGCAAGATCTGCTCATTGAACACTACAAAATACTCACAAGACAAATTAAATAAAACCTAAGAAAACAGAAAGATATACCTTGTTTAGCGGTTGGAAAACTCAATGTTGTTAAGATATCAATTATTCCCGGGCAGCGCCTGTGGCTCAGCGAGTAGGGCACTGGCCCCATATACCCAGGGTGGCAGGTTCAAACCCGCCCTGGCCGAACTGCATCAAAAAATAGCCGGGCGTTGTGGCAGGTGCCTGTAGTCCCAGCTACTCGGGAGGCTGAGGCAAGAGAATTGCCTAAGCCCAAGAGCTGGAAGTTGCTGTGAGCTGTGACTCTACGGCACTCTACCGAGGGTGATAGAATGAGACTCTGTCTCTACAAAAAAAAAAAAACCACCAAAAACCCTACCCTAAAAAAAAAAGATATCAATTATTCCCAAATTACCTAATGGGTACAATGCACACTTTCTGGGTGAAGGGCACATTTATAACTTGGGCATAAGATCTACGAAAGCAAATTATGTAACCAAAATATGTGTATCCCCATAATATTCTAAAATTTAAAACAATTATTCATAAATTGATCTATAGATTCAATGCAATTGTAAGCATCTCATTAGGTTCCAAGCAGATTCAGGCAGAACTGTTGTACAGCTTTGAAAATGAACAAAGTTAAAGGATTTATATTACCTGATTTTAAGGCTTGTTGACATTGTTGCGAGAATTGTTTAAGTTACCATTGTGACAGCACTAAGAACAGCTCGTGTTACACAGTAAGCACACAGCATACTTATCAAGGTTGGTATTATTTGCGGTATTTTAATTTGCATTTTCTTGATTGCTAGTAAAGTTGCCCTTTTTTTCCCTTCCAAGTGTTTATTACCCATTTGAATTTTCTGAGAACCTCTTTTTCTAGTCTTTCGCCTATTTTCTATTAGACTGTATTTTCTTAATTCTTTATATATTACAGGTGCTTACATGTATCAGTCATATATGTTGCATATATTTCCTCTAGTTTAAAGTTTTTTTTAAAAATTCTTTTTAGTTGAGTCTTTTGCTCAACAGAAGCCCTCAGAGGTATCCATCCTTTATCTTGTCATTTGTGTGTTGATGGTACCCTTTTCTTGATTCTAATCTTACAAGAAATGCTTTCAAATTAAGGAGAGAGTTTGCGGTAGGTACTTTGTTTTTTGAGACAAACTCTTACTCTGTCACCCTGGGTAGAGTGTCTTGGCATCACAGCTCACAGCAACCTCAAACTCTTGGGCTTAAGAGATTCTCTTGCCTATGCCTCCCAAGTAGCTGGGATTACAGGCGCCTGCCACAACACTGGGCGATTTTTTTAGAGAGGAGATCTCACTCTGGCTCAAGCTGGTTTCAAACTTGTGAACTCAGGCCATCCACCTGCCTCGGCCTGCCAGAGTGCTAGGATTACAGACATCAGCCACCATGCCCGACACTGTTCTTTACCTTGTGTGTGTGTGTTTTTAAGTTCTACAATGGATATTTAGCACATTTATTTTCACCTTTTCTAGTAGAATTTAACACTTCATTCAAGTTTTGATATGTGGCATTTTTATCATTTTCAGATTCTAAGCTTTTTTGAGCTTTTGTACTTCTATTTGTTAATAATCAACTATAGAGATTTTTCTGGTTACCTTTTTATTATTTATTCCTAACTTAATGAGGCTCGAGTTAAAAAAATGTAATCTGCAGGAAATTATTCCTTTGAAATTTTGTTGAGAATTGCTTTATGGCCTAGTAAATAAATAGTTTACTGTGCTTGAAGAAAAAACAATATTCTAAAGCAATACTCTATACACAGCTACCGGCAGGCTTCTTAATTGTGGCCAACTCTTTCATTTTGTGTTTTTCTTGTGTTTTTCTCTTTATTGATGTATCTATTATTAAGAGTAACATTGTAAAATCCTCCATATGGTAATGGATTTGACTATTTTCCCTTGAAATTCTCTTCAGATTTGGATCACTTGAGCCCAGGAGTTTGAGGTTGGCTGTGAGTGATGATGCCACTGCACTCTAGCCTGGGGCAACAGTGAGACTCTGCCTCAAAAAACAAAACAAAACAAAATTCTTTCCAAATTTAAATATATAGGTCAGGTGAGGTGGCTCACATCCATTATCCCAGCACCTGGGAGACTGAGGCTGTTGCATTGCCTGAACTCATGTAGCTCAGACCAGCCTGAGCAACAGAGAGACTCCTGTCTCTAAAAAACAGCCAGGTGTTATGGCGGGTGCCTGTAATCCTAGCTACTCAAGAGGCTGAGGCAAGAAGATCGCTTGAGATTGCTATGAGCTGTGAAACCACAGCACTCTACGGAGGGCAACAAAGTGAGACTCTATCTCAAAAAAAAAAAGAGAGAGAGAGAAAGAGAAATGTCTCTTGTAAACCACCTAACATCTTGATTTTTAAAAATACAGTTTTATATGTATTGTTCAATTAGAACATTTAGTCTATTTATTTTATTTTATTTATTTATTTATTTATTTTATTTATTTATTTTTTTGAGACAGAGTCTCAAGCTGTCCCCTTGGGTAGAGAGTGCAGTGGCATCATAGCTCAAAGCTACCTCCAATTCTTGGGCTCAAACGATCCTCTTGCCTCAGGTTTTCTATTTTTAGTAGAGACAGGGGTCTCACATTTTTGCTCAGGTTGGTCTCAAACTCATGAACGCAAGCAATCCACCTGCCTCAGCCTCCCAGAGTGCTAGGATTACAGGCATGAGCCACCACACCCAGCCTAGGCTATTTATTTTCATTTGTGTTCTATTTTATTTTGTGGTTTCAATTCATTCTATCTTTTCTACATTTATTTGTAGCTACTTTCTTGCCTTACTTGGATGGGTTTTTTTTTTAGAATTAAAAAAAACTTTTACTTATTTGGAAAATAAATAACCTTCTTTTAATGGTAACTCCAGAATTTTTTAATTTTCTTTTTAAGGTCTAAAATTAATATAGTCATCATCATCTTGAATGCCACAAGAGCACTAGAACATTGTAACCGTGATATCCCCCTCTTGACATACTTGGTATTTTTGTCATGTATATTATCTCTCTGTTTTAAACTCTTGAAACATTATTGCTTTGACAACACAAAATGAGTAACTGAGGCCAAGATCTCAATCAATGGAGGCTTATTAAGCCGGAGTTTGAGGATGTGTCCAGGAAAAGCACTTACCCCAGAAAGATCTGTGCCCTGTGCTCTCCAGAGAGGGAATTGGGAACTCGGTATTTAAGAGGAAGGGATATACAGAAAGAAAAGAGAGCAAGGGGAAGGCATTGAGGCAAATGGTTACATTCTGAGACTTTAGCTAATGCCCAGGAAATCTACATTTTATGTAAGATAAGATGAATATTTAAAGAGAAAAAGGAGTAAAGGAAGAATCGATTATGCAGACGTCCCCAGGTAGGGAGGGGAATGATTGATATGTCCCGTCTCTGTTCTGTACCTGGCAAGATAAACTTATAATCAACATTACTTGTATGGCATTTTAGCTTTAGGCGCTACCGCAGACCCGAAGTTACAATTTACACATCCCACATCCTTGTTTATTGGGAAACCAGCAAAGAATTTCTTTATGAATATCTGTGGGAGTGTGTTGCAGATTTCTGAGGCCTTTTGGCTTTCTGTGCAGATCTGCTAATGCGTGATGTTAGTAGCAGCTATTCATCTGGAAAGGGAGCCTCACAACTCCACCTCCAGGCTTGCCCTTTCCTTTTGCATAAGGAGTTGAGGGAAGCCATCCTGAGATTTGTATTTTCCTTTACAGTTTGTATACTAGAGTGACTCAAATATGTACAGTTTCCTTCCTCGTCATTCCTTCTTGAATCTTAGTCCTTCCATTGTAGGATCCTCTTGAATACTCCTCTTGAATATGTATCCTTTAAAAATCCCTTTAGTAGCTCCGTGCCTGTAGCTCTGAGGCTAGGGCGCCAGCCACATGCATCGAGGCTGGCAGGTTCGAATCCGGCCCAGGCCTGCCAAACAACAATAACAACTACAACAAAAAAATAGTCAGGCATTGTGGCGAGCCTTTAAATCCACCTGTAACTTGTGGGCCCCCACTTTCAGATGTCCCACCTTTTTGGGCCAAACTAATGTATGCCTTCCACTTATTGATTTATGACTTTACCTGTAATTCCTGTGTCCCTGAAATGTATAAAACCACACTGTGACCCCAACACAGGAAGTCCACATGCTTGAGGCTTCTTGGGTGTGGCTGCCCGTCCTGGTCCTCAAATTTAGCTCAGAACAAACCTCTTTAAATTATTTTAGAGTGTGGTTTCTTTTCTGTTGACACCTCCAAAGTGTAAATTATACTGGAATTTGGGCTAGTCCCTGTCACTCTCATGTGGCAACCTTCCCTGGCTCCCTGTCACCTATGGTGCTGCTCAGTGAGACCTACAAAGCTTATCTGCCTGACCCATTTCCTGCCCACCTTAATCCCCTGCGATGCCTCAGATGGGCAGTGTTCTGTCACATCTACTTGCTTCTGCACACACAGTTCCATTCTGACGGGAAAGTTCTGTCTCTCTGGGGCAGTTGGCAGTTACATCACAGGCCACTGTTCTCTGTGGGCAGCCAGCCGCTGCTGCTGAGATGATGAAGCCCATTACATTTCTTTATGCACTGTAGACTGAATTTTTAGGTTAGAAATAGTATTATTTAGGAGTATTGTGACAATTTAGTGTTCCAAAGGTCTATGGACGATCGTGCTAACAGCGGTTCTCAACCTGTGGGTCGCGACCCACAGGAGCTATATTAAAGGGCCATGACATTAGGAAGGTTGAGAACCACTGTGTAGGATGAAGACCAATGGGCAAAGAAACTGTCCAAATGAAGCGTAAGTATCTACCCTCAGGAGCCCATCGTGACTGAAGAGGTCTGGTGGGACATAATCCACGACTACCCCAAGACCACTGCCTCCCCTGGGAAGCAGTTCCACAGGGGGACCCTGGGTGGGCGATGGCTGACGCATGCCGGGCCCTCAGCAATGGCTTGGAGCCATGGCACCTGAGGTGGATAGAGAGAGGGAAGCCCATGGGGGTCTTGCACAGCAGCCCAGCCCGCCCCATTTTCCTCACAGGCACTGAGCAAGGCCTGAGGTGGTGGGAGAAGAGGAACTGGTTGTTATGAGCCTCCTCTGACATGTAGGACTGAGGGTGGACGCTGATCCGGGCACAAAGAGTTGCACATTCTGGGCTCATTCTGCAAAGTCTGTCCTCAAACCTCTTCCACAAAGCTCAGTGTCAGCCATCTCCCTCCCAATCATGGCGGTTCCAAGCCACTGATCGCCCAGTCCAGCCACTCGCCTTTGCCCAGGAGTGATGTAGGCTCTTAATCCAGGCTTATCTCATCTGGATATTGTGTACAAGGAGACACACTGCTTGAAGCCCCTCCTGCTGGGGGTATTTTTCTGCTTCACTATCCTTCAGGACAACTTCTGAGTGAGGCTACAACAGCACAAATAGCGTTAGTGAGCCTGGCTCAAAATACAGTAGAACCTCTGGAAGTTGACCACCAAGGGGACTGTAACAAACTGGTCAATGTACAGAAGGGGTCAGCATAAGGAACGAGGCCTACCGTGCTGACACATATACGTAGTGAATATCCGGTCTACAAAAATCAGGGCACCTTAAGGAGGCGGTCAGTGTGGGGAGGTGGTCAGTGTGGGGGAGGCGGTCAGCGTGGGGAAGACGGTCATCCATCATGGGGGAGGCGGTAATCGTGGGGAAGGCGGTCATCGTGGGGGAGGCGGTCATCGTGGGGAGGCGGTCATCGTGAGGGAGGCGGTCATCATGGGAGAGGCGGTCAACGTGGGGAGGCGGTCAGCGTGGGGGAGACGGTCAGCGTGGGGTTATTCCTCACGCAACTGGATTTAGGGAATGCCCCACGAGGACTCAGTAATCTTCACAGCTGAGCAGGGGCCAGAGTGCACCATGAGCCGACACACTGCAAATACGACCCATCTGCTCTGGAAGCCGTTGCCTTCCAGAATGTGCTCAGGCACATTCCCTCTCAGACGTACCTGTTCCTTTTAATGATGACACCCCTGTGGGCAGAAGCGGTGGGATGGCTGATTGGATCAGCTGACACCTGACTCATGGAATGCAGCTTAGGTTCCCTGGTGCCTGGGTGTCTAACAGCTGGGTGTTCAACGTCTACAGAAGCCCAGTGCCAAGCCAAGAACTATTTCTCCAAAAATAAAAAAGTAACTGCTTTAAGAACCTAGGGCATTTTCTGCACAACTGGCATCCTACAAGGTACTGAGGGCCTCAGTGTGCTCTGATCCTGCCCAGACAGCTGAGGGTAGAGAGAGGTCACTGGCCGCACACAGCTGGTCTCTGTCCGGGCTCAGTTAGAGACCTCCCTGCAATACGAGTTCTTTCTACACACAAGCCCCTCGCGACCTGGCACCGGCGGCCTCCAGAGACCCTTCTCCTACACGCTGTTACATTCTCACTTACTCTAACCACACCCAACTACTTGAGCATTTTAAAATGGATTTTAGAAGGATCGATGAAGTTCCTTGAGAAAAAAAATCCACTCTAAATTAGTCTGCCAGTATCTATAAATCTTTGGTTAAGGAAAAAGAATTTTTAAGCAAAATACCAGTGATTTTGTTTAATCTTTGGTAAAAGGATTTTTTTATTGTGAAACATATTTTAGATGTGCAAATATAATACAGAAATATATAAAATGTGTAATTTACAGAATAGCTATACAAGGAACATGAACATAGCCATCTCCTTCCCCCCACCTCCCTTTCTATCTCTTTTTTCTCATTCTGGGGTTAATAATAGAATATTACTGGTACTTAAAACATTTTTCCTCCAGTCGTACATCTCTCCCTTTCCTGCTCTCCCATTCCCCAGAACAGCAATGCTGGAGCCTTGATCTTAGACTTCCCAACCTCCAGAACTGTGAGAAATAAATTTCTGCTGTTTCTAAGCTGTAAAATGTGTGGTATTTTTGTTATGCAGACCAAACAGACCAAGACACCAGTTATGTCCATAGAGTGAGAAGTTGCCATGTATGTCCTGACAGAGTTCTCGAAGGAGGTGACAAAACGAGGGAAAGAATTCAAAGTAAGGTTGGCTGAGAATTCCCCATAACTGAAGACAGACAGACAGTAACTACCCAGAGATGTAGAAATTCTAGTAAATTCCAAGAAAGATGAATAAAAAGAAATTTGCTTTGCACTAGCAGAATTTCTAAAAGATGTGTTTCACAAAGAAAATGATGCTAGAAGAAAAGATCTGAGATGTGGGTAATTCTAAACAAACATGGTTGTTAATAATGATGTTCAATTGGTAGGGCTGAAAAACTAGCAAGTGCTCCTTCTGTAGGTGAACAGAGAAACAGATACATCCAGACAATGTTCATTGTTGACCAGTATAAATACATGGGCTTTCCAATCCTTGAAAAAACACAAAGGAACCTTACATACACACTACTAGGTGAAAGTAGCCAATCTGAAAAGGTTATACAGGTGGCCATAAAGTTTGTGTGTAATTTAAAATAGTGTGCAACTTAAAATTGCACATGAACTTCATGTTCACCTTGTATATTCTATGATTCCAACTAGATGACATCCTGGAAAAGACATAATTAAGAAGACAGTAAAAAGATCCGTGGCTGTCAGGGGTTAGCAGGAAGGAGTGAACAGGTAGAGCACAGGATTTTTAAGGCAATGAACATAAACAGTATGAAACTATAATTGCGGACACAGGTCATTGTACACTTATCCAAACACCAAGTACAAACACCAAGTACACCACCAAGAGTGAATCCTCGTGCCAACTGTGGGCCTTGGGTGATAAGGATAGTGTAGGTTCATCAATTGTAACGAAGGCACCACTCTGGTGGAGGCTGTTGATATTGGGTGCATTATGGTGAGTTGTATACTTATTTCATTATATATTGCAAGGTAATAATAATAGAAATAAAGCGCACAACAAATGTGATGCACTTGAATGATCCCAAAACTATGAATGTGTAGGTCAAGGGGTACATGGAGACTTTCTGCACCTTCTTCACAATTTGACTATGAACGTAAAACTGCTCTTTTAAACAAAAGTCCTTAAAAAAAAAAAAGCAAGAGAGAAAACTGGTTGGATCACAGTAGTGATGTAAACCTAAAAGGGGGTTATTGGAGGCATAGGATTATTTGGGATAAAACCAAATATATAAATTATCTTTAGATTTTGTTAAGGTAGATGGTTAAAATTCCCAGAGTTAAGTACTATGTGAAAAAATTGACAGTGCACATCTTTAAAACCAGTAAGGGGCACACATGGAAGTCTTTTATTTAAAAAAATTCAGTTAATTCTCTTTTTGCAGATAAAGAAATAAATCCAAATATATGAGTAATAATAAATGTACATAGACTAAAACACAGTGGTCATGAGTTTTTGCGCTGGCTGCATCTGCCCAGTTCCTGCTTTCCAGCTTACCATACAGATGAGTCAGTCCCAGCCCCACAGAGAAGAGAAAGAGATCAGGACAGAGGAGAAATTTCTACTCCTGCTGAAGCTCCTCCCTAATGGAAACCAAAAGTTACAGAAATCCAACAACTTTTACTACTCTTAGGTTCTAGATACAGTTCTTTCCGTCCTTATGTTATTTCATAAAATTCAGTAAGATATGAACTCAAAACTGTTCTACAATCCATGAAGTGTAAGAGTCAACCACATCCTCATAAAATTTTCTTAGGAAAATATCACTATTCCTATACAAGGGGGAAATGAAACTCTTGCCAAATACAAAAGTAAAATTATGAATTTATGTAGATCTACTCCCTTATTCTATTTCTGCCAATTTTATCATTTTTGCTAGATAAATTTCATCTTTACCATTTCTAAGATAGTCCTACCTATAAGAATAAATAACATTTTCAACCATTAATCAAGAATACAAAAAAGTCTTCTGATGTGTTTTGGGGGGAAAATACCATAGACAAGTGGTCCCCAACCTTTTCAGCGCCAGGTTCCATGGAAGACAATTTTTCCACTGACTGGAGGAAGGGTCGGGTGGAGGGTTGTTTTGGGATCACTTAAGTGCATCATAGTTGTTGTGCACTTTATTTCTATCATTATTAATTGCAATATATAATGAAATAACTATACAGCTCAGCATAATGCAGACTCACTGGGAGCCCTGAGCTTGTTTTCCTGCAACTCAATGGTCCCAGCACCAGCATCACCATCCTTGCTCCATCTCAGATCATCAGGCATTAGATTTCTAGACAACCTAAACTCCTCATGTGCTCATTTCCTAATGCGCTTGGAAAGTTTAGCACGAACTATGGGGCTCGCATAGTAATGAATGAGAATATTCACCTCTTCCTTTGTATTTTCAAGTATATGTGGAAATCAGTGGATGTCAAACACTGTCAGTTGCTACCCGCTATCTGCTTTCTCCTTCATCCTCACCAGCAGAACTCAGTTCTATTGTGGACAGCAAACTGTGCCCTTAAGACAGCACACTCTTACCTGAATCTAGGGAGAAGCTCTTGCACCAATGAGATAAAAGTGGAAATAATTGGGTAGGACATGCAGGAAAGTTCTTCAAGAAGAGGAAAGACCCTGACATACTTTCTTTTGCTTCTTGGACCTTCTTGCCTTCTGGAATGCAGATATGAGGGCTAGAACTCCAGGAGCCATTTTGGACCAAGAAGCAATTTTGTGGAGGAAAGTGATAGGTTAAAGATGATGCCTACAAAGCTAAAAGAACTGAGGTACCTGATGGTTGTGGAGCCGCCACATCAGTTCCAAGCTGCCTGCCTCTGAGCTTCCATTGCATGAAAATGCATAAACCTGTATCTCGTGTGATTCACACAAGACACAATCTGATCTCCATTAATGTGTGATGTGTCACAGTCAAGGGGAGAAACCCTGGGATCAGATAGATCTGAAGCTGAGTTACTGCTGTGCCATTAATGAGCTGTGTCCTCTTGGGCAAGTCAGTTCACTTCTCTAAGCGTCAATTTATCATCAGTAAAATAGGGAAAATTGATGATAGCCTCCATGATAGGGTTGTTGTAAGGATTAAGTTAGATATTACATGAAAAATGCTTAGTACAATGCCTGGCACAGATGAACTATTCAGTGAATGTCAGTAGTCCATTATTTTCAGATAAACATAGAGACTAAGAAAAGCCACATCTATCATAAAGATAAAGAAGAAATCAGTGATCTCCAGTCTAAGCTGAGACCATGGCACTTCTTGTTATTCTCTCTATATGTCTTTTGTCATCTAGCCTTCTCACTTCTCATGGTCAGGGCAGAGTGCAGAGGCACTATCATAGCTCACAGCAGCCTCTAATCTTCAACTCAGTAACACAAACTAGGACTATCACTACCATGTTTTTGTTTGTTTGTTCAGAATGAGGCTCAAAGATTTAAGTATCTTATTATCGTTCAAACAGCTAAAATGTGACAGAATTGGGATTAGAACCTAGGTCTCTCTGAACGTAATTCATGTTACTTGCCTTCTAACTGCCAAGGCATCAGAATCATCTAGACACCTTAAAAAAATACAAATTCTTAGGGCCCACTCCAGACCTATCGAATCCTGCTCTCTTGATGAAGGGCCCAGGAATCTGTATGCTGAGACTCCCTGGTGAATCTGAGCCAGCCAGGGGGCATCCTACGCTGTGTCTCGCCCTCCCCTTCCTCCGCTCATCCTGCCTGGCTTCTAGTCTCACTCCTAATGAGATGGCTCCCAGACACCTCTTCATGCCTAGATGCACCAAAGTCGTGTAATCTTTATCTTGCTTGATTTCTTGACAGCACTTCACGAGCTGCCTAATCTCTAACTTTCTTTGGTTTCCCGAGCACCAGACTCCCCTCTTGCCTTTCTTCCCTTCTTTTTGATCTTTCCTTCTCATTGTCTGTCTTCTCAACCTCTGGCCACCACTTGAACGGTGTATTCCCCCGCTTTGGTCTCTAATGCATTCTCTTCTGGCCTTAAACGCTGTGCGGGGGTGATCTCATCCACTCCCGTAGGTCTAATTACCATTTATATATGAAAGGCTCCCAGACTGGTATTTCCAGCTCCTCTCTTGGCTGCTGATCTGTAAGTCCACACATGAGGAGTCACCAGTTGAATATCACTTAGATCCCTTAACTCACCGCGTCCATGCTATAACAAGGTGCCCCAGGCTGGGAGGCTTAAACAACAGAATTTTATTTTCTCCCAATTCTGGAGGCTGGAAGTCTGAGGTGAGGGTGCCAGCATGGCTTGGTTCTGGGGAGGGCTCCTTCCCGGCCTGCAGACAGCCGCCTCCTCATTGGGTGCTCACATGGCTTTTCCTCCATGCATGCTCTTCATCCATGATGTCCTGTGGGACCATGAAGTGTGTGCTGGATGCCTGGAGCATTCGTTCATATCCCAACCTGCCTCTCATGGTCTTGCTGCACCTGGGGACAGGCACTCAGCCTACTGCTCCCACCCCCGGCACCACCGTCTCCTCTCCCTATCCCCTGTGACCACTGCCACCTCTGTCTGGGCCATGGGCTGGGCTTCCTCCCACTGTGACACCACAGGGCAGGGCATAGCAGTGGCTGGCAGGGCCATTGCACATTTAGGGACAGCTCAGCTGGGGCAAGGATTTTGTCCATTCCCATCCAGGTTCCCAGCGCGGTCCTGGCTCAGAAGTAACAAGATTCTTGGGGGTCACTGTCTGCTGTATGTCGGGACTGTGGGCACTTGAGAAGGGGAGACATCTCCCTTAATGAATAAAAGTACTGGCCCCTCATTGGCAGAAGCTGGGAGACTGCATCTCTGTGCCCAGCCATGAGGCAGGGCCTGAGGTCTGTGCGGGTGAGTCTGTGTTCACCCTGCACACAGCTCTGTGCTCAGAAGAGTGTGACCTCAAACAGAAAGTAAAAGCTCCCATGACAAGTTGGGAGAGAGCAGGGAGAAAAAAAGGAGTTTTTTCTACATTTTCAACAAGGGGGTGGGCATTTTTATTTCTTTATTTTAGAGACAGAGTCTTGCTCTGTCCCCAGAACTAGAGTGCAGTGGTGTCATCATAGCTCACTGTAGCCTCTAACTCCTGGGTTCATGACCATCCTTCCGCCTCAGCCTCCTGAGTGGCTGGGACTATGAGCATGTGCCACCATGCCCAGCAAATTTTTTAATTTTTAGTTTTGTAAAGATAGGGTCTTGCCATGAACTCCTGGCTCCAAGTAATCTTCCCACCATGGCCTCCCAAAGTACTGGGATTACAGGTGTGAGCCTCTGTGCCTGGCCTGTATTTTTAGTTTTCACTGGATATGTACATAATGTAAGTGGACGTTACCCTCTCCTCTCTCAGTCAATGACACCAGCGATCCATTCACTGATGCCAAATCCAGCAGTTATCCTTGACTTTTCCGGCTCTTCTATCCCAGCCCATCCTCCAGAACATAACAGTTCACTTTCCAGATATTTCTAGCATCTTCATTCCCAAATGCCATGGGCTTAGTTCATATAACTAAAAGAAATGTGAAATTATCCTATTTTTGATAAAGCCACCACAAGAGCTTTTTTGGTTGTCACATAAAAAAGGAAGAAAGAAACAAACAAACATTCATGCTTTCATTTTGCATGACCAGTTACGGGAATGACATCAGATGGGTGACCACGGGAGACAGTGTCTGAGAGCCAGGGAGCAGTCGGGACCTGTCAACATTCAGCTCAAACATTAAAAGGGAGCAAGAACAAAATCAACTAAAGGATACCAATGATTTTTAACTGAAGTAGAATTTTGCAGAATAACTATGGTATTTTTAAGTCTGCCATTCATTAAATCTAACTAAACCCCAAACTTTCCTCCCCCAGCTTCAGGGCCCATGGGAGCTGTGTCAGGTAGGACAGAACTTTCAGACTGTGGAAAGGCCACACGGCTGCCACAAATATCTGTGGGTGTTAGAGCGTCCTTTTATGTGCCAGCTGGCAAGTGGCTTGTGGGTGCGTCAGGCTGGCACAAGGGTGTAAGGATTACAATCCCCAAATTGCCCTGAGCGTGCCTTCTAAAACACCACTGTCTCTGTGTCCCTTGCCGGCAGAACACCCTCTGGGGACGCCTCAGTTGTTTCCAGTTGAAGCCCGGCCTACCCGGGGAGCTGGCAAGACCGCCCACCCTTGCCCTTGCCCTGCTGTGCCGCCTTCTGCTGTCACTGTCACTCACTGCCAGCGGTGCAGCGGTCAAGCCCATTTCCTTCCTGCCCTCTGCCTTGCTATTCCTTCACCTGCCTCAGCAATCTGTCGGCTCCTTCAGTAGCGCTGGGCCCACCCGTCTGAAGTCCTACTTCCAGTTTATTTTATTTCATGCGCGTTTCACTAGCTGGCTCCGCAGCAGCACTGTGGATTCCTTCACTCTGCACGACGTGTCTAAGACTTAAATACGGTTGCTGATCGCCACCTCTTGAGGGAAGTTAGGGCAGAGAGCCAGGGTTTGAACCAAACAGCTGCTCTTGATCAGAGTCTGTGTTCCAGCAAGACCTCATGCCCGCTACAGGCCACAGTGGATTCTTGTCTGTCTGTTTATATTTAAGAATGGCTTGTCACGAAAGTCCATTTCATCCTCTTCTTACTTTCTTTTCTTTTTTCCTTCTTTTTTTTTTAAAGTAGAGATGAGATTTCACGATGTTGCTTAGGATGGTCTTGAACTCCTGGCCTCAAGCCATCCTTCCCCCACGCTGGCCTCCCAAAATGCTGGAATTACAGGTGTGAGCCGCCAGGCCCAGCCAATCCTCATCTTACCTTTTGTATCTTGAAATTCTTACAGCAGGCTCAGCGCCTGTGGCTCAACGGGCTAAGGCTCCAGCCACGTACACCTAAACTGGCGGGTTCGAATCCAGCCTGGGCCTGCCAAACAACAATGACGGCGGCAACCAAAAAAAAAAAAAAAAAAAAATGGCCGGGCGTTGTGGCGGGCGCCTGTAGTCCCAGCTACTTGGGAGGTGGAGGCAGGAGACTCGCTTGAGCCCAGGAATTGGAGGTTGTTGTGAGCTGTGATGCCACAGCACTCTGTCCAGGGTGACAGCTTGAGGCTCTGTCTCAAAAAAAACAACAACAACAACAAAAAAGAAATTAGGCAAATTTAGATCAAAAACAAAAGGATGTGCCCTTCGCTAAATGAGGTGATCTGGGTTTAAAGTATTTGATAAAATGTCCTAAGTTAGTCAACTGACAGTCTGGATAAATCGTCGCTTACTAATACTTGAGCAGTTAAGAGAAGCCATTTTGGGAGGAGGATATATGTAGCAACAATGTAAATGATGTAGGAATAAATTTTCTTCCCAAAAAGACTAAAAGCTTTTTAACAGTCCCTACTGCCAAGGAAGTAGTAAAGTCTCCGTTTAATCCAAGTATGGACAAACTTTTGAGAATGTTACTATAAAAGGACATAGGAGTGAACCTGTGCTATATTCACAATTTTGGTACCGAGTTTGCCACTGACAAGTGTGAGACTAAAAGTAAGCGAACTTACCTAAGCCTTAGTTTCCTCATCTACAAAATGGATGGTAACCCAAGTACCATCCAAGACCTCTTAAAACACCTAACAAAGTTCCAAGACTCTTAAAACCATTACTATTGTAAGGGAGAAAAATAAAGCCATTGTATGTTAGAGCACACAGATTAGCTAGATTTAGTATCATGCCATAAAATCTCAAACACAGTAAGAGCTGCATACAGAAACAAGCATTAGAGAAGTCCACACTAAACAACTTTATATACAGTATATAAAAGAAATCATTTACACTTTGCTTTTCATATTATCTTCAATCCAATGGATTTCTAAAACTGGCAAGTTTATAAAAAAACTAAATACACTGTAAAGACATACATATTCAGGCACACTACTATAATATACCCAGATCAGAAAGTCCTCAAAAGCCAAGAGACAAACAAAACTACAGCACCTTCAGATGAAATGAAGATGTGACTATTTATTTAAGAAGGCTAAAGGCGGGGCCTGGGCGTGGTAGCTCACACCTGCAATCCTAGCACTTTGGGAGGCCGAGGCGGGTAGAATGCTTGAGGTCACCAGTTCCAGACCAGCCTGAACAAAAACAAAATTCCATCTCTACTAAAATTAGAAAAAGCGAGGCAAGAGGATCGCTTGAGCTTGAGTTGAAGGTTGCTGTGAGCTATGATGCCACAATACTCTACCCAAGGCGACAGCTTGAGACTCTGTCTCAAAAAGAGGAAAAAAAAAAAAAAAAAAAAGGTTAACGGCCAGGTGCAGTGTGTCATGCCTATATATAATCCCAACACTTCAGGAGTACCGGGTATGTGGACAGTTTGAGATCAGGAGTTCAAGACCAGCTGGGCAACATGAGACCCCACCTCTACCAAAAAAAAATTTGAAAATAAAAAATTACTAGGGCATAATGGCACCTGGTCTATCGTCCCAGCTACTCTGGAGGCTGAGGGGGGAGGATAACTTGAGCCCAGGAGTTGGAGGGTGCAGCGAATTATAAAAGCACTACCACACACCAGCCTAGGCAACAGAGCTAAACCACATTGCTTTATTTTATAAAAATAAAAAGGGGGGGAGAAATGCTAAATACCATATTATGTGCTCAAACATCAAAACTGTCACAGCAATCCCTAAAGTTTATCATCTTCCAAGCAGAAGAGATGAGAAAACTTGAGGTCCAGATAGGTTGAGTAATGCATCCAGGAACACAGAACGATTAAGTGATGGAGCTAAAACTTGAAGTCTAATTCCAAATCATATGCTTTCTATACTACTCCAAATAAAAGGAATGTTTTTTCTACATTGGCATTACAATAGACCAAGTAATATTAGAGGTAAAATACTTCTTGTTTCATGGGTGTTTTTTCACAGAGTTTTTCATTACCTTGTCATGGTGGCTGGGGAGACCAAAAATTTTTAATTAATCCAAGGAAGGATAAAATAATAGTTCTATTATTTTGAAGGAAAGATTTACTTTCTTTCCAAGTCCTGCGTACATTAAAAATACCTATTATTTTTAACAGTACATGCAGAATGCATACTTCTAGACTTTCTGTGGTATTTCAAAACTCTAGGGATAATCAAGAAGTGTTTGTTGAATGAATACTAAATTTAAAATAGAACAAGAGATTCCAGATTTCCACCTCAAAGCAAGAGGCCTATAACAAACTTCTGAAATACCAGCAGGCTACTAATTGTCTATTCAATTTTAAACCAAAGAAAGTTGAACCCACTCAGTGTCAATTCCTGGGGCTCGCTAAATGAACTCAATAGAAAAATGCATACTCAGACTCAGCATTCTTTCTAATCATTTATGAAAATAAAAGCACATAAGCATAGTTTATTGTGAAATTATAAACAGCCACCAATTACCAGTGTAGACTGCCAGGTACATAATCTATAAATGACAATGCATTCATGGGTAGCACTATCTATATCAATCAACCTTTTTTAACTCACGGCACACTTTAATTTATGGTTAAACTTGCGTTTAATTATCCTTAAAAATTTTTGCTGCATACCTAAGATCCTCTCATGGCACACTGGTTGAAAATCACTTATTTAGATATTGGTGATACTTCCCCCCCACACACACACACACAAAATTACCTAAGGAATACTACACAGCAAAAGAAATCTCAAGAATGCAATGAGATTAACACCCTTTAGAGTAGCTAGTGGTGTTAATTTTACCTTTGCAACCTCCTACACCCAAAAAGAATGATGACACCCCCACCCTTAGCTTTCCATGTGCAAAGAGTATGTTGAACCTTCCAGGCCAAAGTTATATGGAACTTCTAACTCCCTAGATTTTTTCACATTATTTGGATGGCACACAGTAGACGATGACTAAATAAAGTAGCAAAATAAATATTCATTTGCTTAAGGTTCACTAGGAGTTGGATATTCCAAATTAGATTTCTGACTCTTAACAATGAAAATGAATTTAAGCCCTTTATTAAGTGGCAAAAGGAGAAAGGTTGCCTACAATTAGTTCTTTTAGGGTTGACAGTCAAGTACTACACAAATTCTATTATTCCATCCAAAAATCTTATATTCTGCTTTTAACCCATTCTACAAACTCTGAAAAACCATTGGAACTGGTTTTACAAGAAACAAAGGACTTTTCTAAAATGACTTAAGAACTCTGTAATTCTCTAAAGTCCGTGTTCAATCACTAATGTCATGCTTCACCGGCTCATCCCATATTTCAACTACACTTGTTCGTTCTTCTTCAGTAAGACGACAAATTCACTGATTTATGCAACAAAGTTTCTATTTCCACCTAACCAGTCTGATAATGTAATTTTCAAAGGTAATTCTAAATTCTCCAAACCTCCTTCATGAGGAATTTAAAAAAAAACCTATCTAGAAAAATCATCCTCCTGAAAACCTCTGTTATACTATATGGAAACACAGCATTTTCTCAAGTAAGGACGGCTACTTAGGTATTAATTTTCAAGCACTAAATAGCTTCATAAGATTACTTAAAAAAAAAAAACAACTCTAAAGTATAAACTGTCAAGCTAGAAAAAGTTCACAAAATTCATTCTTTGCAAAGACCAAAAACTTACTTGAAGTATGCCTAAAACAACATAATAAGCTATAAGTGAAATGATGAGCACAGAGGTATTTTCATCAACTTTGGCTTCTCTAAAGCCTCTTTATTATTCCTGTATTCTCTATTCTAGCTAAAAACGTTTCCTAAAGAAGCAATTAGTGTATCGCCATATAACCTCTCAGTAAGCACTCGTTAGTAGGAGACTAAATTATGAAAAAGCACAAAAATAAATATATCATTCACCTATTAGCTTCTGAGAAGCTAATTTCTAGTTTTCAGGAGAAATTTCTTCTAGTTTTCAGGAGAAATTTCACACATTCATCAGATCCTCTTTAAAACCACAGGCAACACGGGCAAGCCATCAAGCCATGTTTACAGAGACTGAGACTAATTTTAAAAGGTTACAGGGTTTAATCAAGACCATAAAGTGACTAGTGGCCAGATTGGTACCCAGTCTTATGACAATCCATGGCTCTTTCCACCACACTGATCCTAAGTGTAAAGTTCAAGAATATCTTTTTCAGCTCTTTTCTGGCTGGAACCATGGAGGGTATTGAAGAGAAGAAAAAGAAGGTTCCTGCTGCGCCAGAAACCCTTAAGAAAAAGCTAAAAAAAATTCACAGAGTTGAAGATCAAGCATCTGAAAAAGCATCTGAGAAAGAAGTGTGCCCAAAAGATGCTTCGAAAGGTAAGGAGAAAGCTTATCTATGAAAAGGCTAAGCATTATCATAAAGAATACAGGCAGATGTACAGAACTGAGATTCGGATGGCTAGGATGGCAAGAAAAGCTGACAACTTCTATGTACCCACAGAACCCAAATTAGCATTTGTCATCAGGATCAGAAGCATCAATGGTGTCAGTCCATAGGTCCAAAAGGTGTTGCAGCTTCTTCGCCTTCGCCACATCTTCGATGGAACTTTTGTTAAGCTCAACAAGGCTTCCATTAACATGCTGAGGATTGCAGAACCCTATGTTGCACAGGAGAACCCAAATCTGAAGTCAGTAAATGATCTAATCTACAAGCGTGGTTATGGCAGAATCAATAAGAAACAAATTGCATTGACTGAGAACAGTTTGATTGCGCGATCTCTTGGTAAATATGACATGATCTGCATGGAGGACCTGGTTCATGAGATCTATACTGTTGGAAAACGCTTCAAAGAAGTAAATAACTTCTTGTGGCCCTTCAAGTTATCGTCTCCATGGGGTGGAATCAAGAAAAAGATAACCCACTTTGTAGAAGGTGGAGATGCTGGTAACAGGGAAGACCAAATCAATAGGCTTATTAGAAGAATGAACTAAGGTATCTGCCCTGATTGTTTTTGTAATCTGGTCAGTTAATAAACAGT
>CAUYRH010122337.1:0-31892 GCA_963574655.1 Perodicticus potto | reverse complement strand
TCTGCTGTTGGCTGCAGTGGGTCTCTCAAACCAGGGACACCCCTGCTGTGATGGAAGCCCACATCCTCTTACTCTGACCTTCACCATCACCTGATCAATTATTTAACATATAGTTTCACACAACACTATCTTAGTCTGTTTTGTGCTGCTATAAAGAACACCTGAGGCAGGGTAATTTCTAAAGAAAGGAAAAAGGTTTATTTGGCTCATGGTTCTGATGTCTGGAAAATGTTTAAGAGTGGGCACCTGGTGAGAGCTTCAGGTCGCTTCCCACCATGGCAGGAGGTGAAGGGGATTTGGGTGTGCAGAGACCCCATGGCGAGAGAGGAAGCAAGGGGAGTGGGGTGCCAGGCTCTTTTTAATAACCAGCTCTCTCAAGAACTAACAGCATGAGAGCTCGCTCACCCCCAAGGGCAGGGTGGGGAGACATTAATCTATTCACAAGGGATCCACCCCCCTGACCCATACACCTCCCATTAGGCCCGCACCTCCAACACTGGGATCGAATTTTAACCTGAGATTTGGAGGAGGAACTATCTAAACCATAGCAAGCACCATTCTGCAAATTGTGAAGAGCTAGGTAAATAAACACAGAATTATAAAATCTCAACACAAAAGACTGTCAAGCAGGACTGCGGAGCTGCTCACTGGTGCCATTCCAGGAGGAAAGGGAAAGGCTACCAAGAGCATTTTCAACAGGCCAGGCCCTGTGTTAGAAGACTCCCAGACCCTTTCCTCCTCAAATGGTAGATTTTACAGAGCTCCAGATGTCCTTTAATACCCCATCCACTGCAACAAACAGTGCTGGGGCACCTGTATACCCACATGCTAAAAGTGAAGTTGGACTCCTGCCCCACACCATATACAAAAATGAACTCAAAATGAATCATGGGCCAAGTGTGGTGGCTCACACCTGTAATCCTAACACTCTGTGAGGCCAAAGCAGGTGGATTGCTTGTTGAGACTACTCTGAGCAAGATTGAGACCCCATCTATATTTTAAAAATAGAAAAACTAGCTGGGCATTATGGCAAGCTAGTCCCAGCTACTTGGGAGACTGAGGCAAGAGGATCATTGGAACCCAGAAGTTTGAGGTTGCTGTGAGCTATGAGGCCATGGCACTCCACCTGCCCCCCCAGGACAATTCTGTCTCAAAAAAAAAAGAATCATGGGCCTAAATGTAAAAACTAAAATTAGAAGTCTTAAAAAAAAAAAAAAAAAAAGCATAGATATAACTCTTTGTGGCACAATAAAAGAAAAATTAGATAAACAAGGCTTCATTAAAATCAAAAACTCTTATGCCATCAAGAAAGTAAAACACACAGAATATGAGAAAATAACTTGCAAATCATGTATCAAGAAGGGGATGTATAACCAGAATATATAAAAAATTCTTACAACTCAATAATAAAAACGAATACCCAATTTTAAAATGGGCGAATAGACATTTCTCCAAAGAAAAGATACAAATGTCAAATAAGTACATGAACAAATGCTCAACATCATTCACCATCAGGAAAATGCAAATTAAACACCACAATGAGATACCATTTCACACCCACTAGGATGGCTCCAAAAAGACAGACAATAACAAGTGCGGGCAAGGGTGTGGAGAAATCGGAATAGAATGCTCTATACACTGCTGGTGGGAACAAAAGTTGGTACAGCCACTTTGGAAAATTGTTTGTTGTTTAATTTAAACAGAGAGGCCAGGTGCAGTGGCTCATGCCTGTACTCTTAGAACTTTGAGAGGCCAAGGCAGAGGGATGTTTGAGACCAGGAGTGTAAGACTTCCCCCAGCAAGAGTAAGACTCTTTCTCTACAAAAAATAGAAAAACCATTTTCTGTTCTCTGCCGGGCATGTTGGTGTGCGCCTGTAGTCCCAGCTACCTGGGAACCTGAGGCAAGAGGATCAATTGAGCCTATGAGTTCGAAGCTGCAGGGAGCTATGATGATGGCTCTCTAGCCCAGGCAACAGAGAAAGGCCCTACCTCACGAATGAATGGACGAGAAAAAGAAAAAGTTAAACACAGAGTTACCATATGACCCAACAGTTCAATTCCTAGGTATATACCCAAGAGACGTGTTAACATGTCCACACAAAAACTCCCCCACACATGAAATGGTCACTGCATTTATTCATATTACAAATATCTGGCATTTTTCATAATACCCAAAAAACCGAAGCAACTCAAGTGCCCATCAAGTGAACAGACGAACAAACGGTGGTATACCCGTACAATGAAACATTATTCAGTAATAAAAAGGAACATAGTACTGGGGTATGCTGTAACATGGATGGACCTTGAAACATACATGATGCTGAGTAAAAGAAGCCAGTCACAAAAGACCCCATATTATAAGATACCACTGGTAAGAAATGTCCCAAATAAGTAATTCCACAGAGACAGAACATAGACTAGTGGTTGTCCGGGGCTCGGGGTGGGAGGGAGATAGGAAATGATTGCCAGTAGGTATGGGGTTTCTCTGTGGGGTGGTAAAAACGTTCCAGAATTAGACTGTGGTGATGTATATACAGCTCCGAACACACCAAACCACGGCGTTGTACATTAAATAGACGTAACAGTTCATTCGAGTTGGCATAATAAAGTTCTACAAACTGGTGTGCTTAGATGACAGAAATTTATTTTCTCGCGATTCTGAAGGCCAGGAGTCCAAGACGGAGTGTCGGCAGGGTTGGCTTCTTCCACCTGCTCTCCCTCTTCCTGGACTGTAGAGGGCCATCTTCCCCCTCTGTCGTCACATGGTCTTTCCTCCTACCCCCTCTTCTTATAAGGATGCCAGTCATGCTGAATTAGGACCCACCTCGATGATCTCATTTAACCTTAATTAAGGTTAAAGACCTCTTTAAAGACCCTGTCTACAAATACCGTCACACTCTGAGGAATGGGGTTTAGGACTTCAACACACGAATTGGGCGAGGTGGGGACACAACTCAGCCCATGACAATGGCAAACACAGCGAGCACAGCTGGGAGCAGCTGGGAGCAGAAGTCACGCTCCTACTCCAAGCCTAGTGTGCTTTCTACTACACCCTCCTGTCACCACAGCCTCTGAGGCTCAGAAATGAAACAGACGATGGCAAAAGAGAAATTTAAACTTGAAAAATGCCTAAGAACTTAGATCATATGCAGTGTGAGTACAAATGGGCTCCACAGCTTGGAGTAGGGGGCGGGGGGCAGACAGCATGGCCCGAGGAGGCCCTGAAGGGACCTGCACAGTCACAAGCAGGGGACCTTGAGCAAATCCAGCACTAATTTCACATCTACTATGTGCCAGGCAAGGCAGGAGCACGTTCCTGAGGGCGATGTGGTTTACAGAGGGGTTGACACCCCAGCTAATCCGTGAAGAATGGCATAACTACACAGGGGTAGGGCTTTCCAAGCAGAAGGGGCCACATGGCCAAAAGCACAAAGGCAGGTAATTTCCAGCCCTGTTCAGGAGATAGCAAGTTGGCTGATACAGTGGAAACATAACTCGTATCCTTCATACAAGGAATAGTGGGGGACGTGAAGTGAAGGCAGGCTGAGGTCAAATTCTGCAGAGCCTGGCATGTCACACACAGAAGCACAGACATGAGATGAGTGCTAGGGAGCCACTGAAGCTTTTGGGGCAGGAGTGTGGAGTGACCTGGGTGCCAGGGAAAGGCGGCTGCACAGCAGCAGACAGTCAGGCAGCCACTCAGTAGTTCTCATACGAGGCACGCCTAGGCCAGGGGAGGGTACTGACCAATACAGCCCAGGGGGAAGCTCCGGTGGGACACAGGGAGACAGGAAGCCCCTGCTTCTAGGGGCGCCCTCAGATTAATCTCAATTAGACAAGGAAAGCAGGAATAGGAGGAAGCTTTCTGTAGGCGCTGAAAAGCCGCCAACTCCCAGAGCCCGTGTTGTGATCTGGAGCTGACAGCCCTTCATCTTTTCCGTTTCTTTCTTTTTTTTTTTTTTTAAGTAGATAAACGGAGGGGTGGGGAAGGGAGAAAGACACAATGGAGCTGCTCAGTGAACAAAAGCTCTGGTACGCTTTCGCTCATTGTCTTAACCAGGGTGCGCTCATCTCTCAGCACCCTGTAATCATACCTGAGGCAGGGACGCAGTCCGCAATGAGCAGTTCAGGCACAAACGCATCCTGGATGCCGTGTGCCTGCGGCCACCCACCTGATCATGGAGGGAAGGAAGGGTCTGGGACTCCAGAGAATGGGAGAGCACAGCCTACAAAGCCGGGGACCGTGGTTCCAGTCCTGCTGTCTCCCTCGTGACCTCGAGCGGACACACCATCTCTCCAGGCCTGTTTCTTAGTCTGCATCAACAGCCACAGCAGCTGCCATGACTTATTCAGGGGTGACCGAGGGCCAGGAACTTAGGTTTCCATCTCTTACAACACACCCTAGGAGGTAAGTATTAGTCTCCCCATTTTACAGATGGAGAAACTGGGATTCAGATGTGAGAGAGATTAGTCAAGGTCATAAAGCTATGTTTGAATCCACATCTGTCTAGCTTTAAAACCCAGGTTCTTAAACACACCACACTCCCAAATTAAGTAGAAATAAGAAAAATGCTCTTTACTCCTTCACCTGCTTGCTAGGAGGCTCCAAACTTCACAGGTGCTGTCTTTATCAATACTGTAGTGACCCTAGGTGAAAATGCAGTGGTTCTCAAGTCGGCTGGACCTTACCTCAACCAGGGCCCTCGGAGGCCCTGCTCCTCCAGGCATCCTTCCCAGCTGGCCAGCCAGGCTGCCCGCCCTGCCCCACCCTGCCCTGTTGCTTCCTCCATCCACTGAGAGGATGCTCTCAGTCCCTGGATTCCACGCAACTCTCAGAAGCAAAGCCCAAGTCTCACCTTAATTCAAAGCTCCAAGAACCTGCCCCATGAAGAGGACGGGACACCTCCATCAGCACCTCCCTCCTGACCTCCAGGTCCCCACCTGCTGCTCCTCACCTCCCTGGAGGGTTATGTGAGAGTATGTGGATACAGCTATGAATGTAGGGCCCGGCACTGAGAGGTAGCTTTGCTTTACTGTTATTCACATCAGGATCCATGCCCCGGCACCACGCAGCCTTCTGATTCTTCAATACCATTCTGTCTTCCTCCCAGGGAGTCATCAAATGCCAAAGGTGCACCCAACACACTCCTGGACGCTGCTGACACAGCCGGAGAGGATGCTGACCCGTTATTAACAGAGGAGAATTGAACCTGACATTGTCAGTGATCTGAAACCTCCCAGTTGAGAAAAGCTTTATTTCTTTAATAACCAATAAATAACACAGGGTGTTTATTTCCCTAGTAAGTCATATTTCTTAAGGATCACTAGGCTCGTACATCATGGCTGTCATTTGGGGAAAGCATAGAGCAACACTGGAGTCTTCAAGTCCTTTCTCCTTCCGGAGGAGTTCAAAGCATTTGAGCCAGGCTCCTCTTCATCCCCTCTACAGCAATCAGATAGGAGAGGATGGGCCCTGGAAACTCCGCCTCTAGTGTGCTTACAATAAATACTGCTAACTGCCCAAGGGGGACAACTGCTTTCTCTGCACAGATGGGAAAATGGAGGAAAGGAAATTTACTTAGCACCCACCTAATCCAATCTTCCCAGTTCCAAGTCCACACTTCAAATTGTCTCTCACTCAGCGCTTAGCTCTTCCCAAAGGGACTAAAAATGGGAAATGTGGCCTCTTATTCTAGGAAAAACAGGTACAAACACACACACAAACACCCCTGTCTCCTCACTGTGACGGGAATGGTACACAGAGAATACCTACTTCAAACATCTCAGTTAATTCTAATAGCAAAAAGGAGTCGCCTCCCTGATGATTTCCTAAAAACTCAGAACACAACCAAGCATCCCTGCCCAGCATTCTGGAATGGCTTGTCTTGGCCTGTATCACCAACCCTGTCATGCTTCGCATTGTAATAATGCTGCAAGTATGCTTCCTCCCCTGATCCCGTGATTTTTTTTTTGATCCCGTGATTTTTATTCACTTTATCACTTGTCCTTAATTTCCAAAGTGCCCAGCATAACAACTTACTTACCCTTAATACATAAAGCCTGGGTCACAAACTGGCACCACTAGATCAAATCCAGCCCACAGACATACATTGTTTGGTCAATGTGTTCTAAATTTGTTTTTAATTAGTTGCCAATAGCTAAAGAAAGTGAGGAGTTCAAAGTTCTCTTGAAAAATGGAAGCTCTGGCTCGGAGCCTGTAGCTCAGCGGCTAGGGGTCCAGCCACATACACCGGAGCTGACAGGTTCGAATCCAGCCCAGGCCTGCCAAACAACAATGACAACTGCAACAAAAAATAGCTGTGAGTTATGGTGGGCGCCTGTAGAACCAGCCACTGGGGAGGCGGAGGCAAGAGACTCGCTTAAGCCCAAGAGTTTGAGGTTGCTGTGAGCAGTGTCTACTCTGCTGACTGCGACACAGTGAGACTCTGTCTCAAAAAAAGAAAAAAGAAAAGAAAAAAAGAAAAATGGAAGCTCTTGGGAAAGAGAGTAGAATAGTTTAACCATTATAGACATTGACCTTTGACAATATCCTGGCCAGATTAAGTCTGTGGAGAGCTGAAGAAGTCTCCAGAAAAAGGTCATATTGTGATCATGTGTGAACGCTGGCACCTCGATTCCAGGTGTTGATTATGAGGGGAGGGGCCGATCACAGCATCCCTGCAGGTCCACCGGCGAGGCAGCTCCAGTACTCAAGCCTACAGTTCAGAGGCATTTAGGACCCAAGCTGCAGTTGAGTATTTATTTAAAACAAAGTATCACGTCTCCCATCTGCACAGAAGCACTAGCTCCTCTTCTGCACAACTGAGTATTTGCACCATGTTCAATGCTGGGATTCTGCTACAAAGCAATAAAAACAGGACACTGAGCAAAAAGGGAGGGATGGAGGATGGGTTTGGCAGTGCCAGGTCCACATTTTAGTGTGTTGACAGTCAGCTGTACCTGCACAGCACAAATGTGCTGAGACAGGGCATGTTGTCTTCTAAAAGACCACCAAAATATGTTTAGGTGGTCTAGGTGGTCACAGACCCTAGGCCTGCTAGTCTTCATCTTCCGAGTTTGCAGGCTTGCATCAAGTCAACTGAACGGGTGAGCCCAAGGTCATTTCAGACTACATGCTTCCAGAAAGTGGAAGCTAGGCCTGTTTCTCTTGCTTTGAATAGGGACAGAGAGGGTGCGCACTTAGGAATGATGGGATGAGTGAAGCAACAGCACATACTCAAAATCTGTGCACCAGGCCAGCAGGCTTCAAAGCCAGACCTCTAAGAAAAATGTAGGATTACCAGCCTTTAAAACAGGGCCTCAGCTACCTGACTTCCCAAGGGCAGTTTGTGAGAACAGACTCACACCAAGATCTGAGCTAAACCCCAGGATGCTCTCAGGCATCTGATCTCCATCTTGTATTTAACAACCCAGAGGGGGATCCCCCCCTAAGAGAGAACACACAGCTTCTTGAATGGCCCTAGGGAAATGGTACAAAGGAGAGACAGATATAAATACAGACATACATACGCATATGTATATCAATGTATTAATTCAGTTTCTTGCATTAATTATTTAGATTAAGTTAAAACTGCAAACCAACTAAATGTTCAACAATAGAAAAACTAATAAATACTCAACAATTCCTATGTATCCATTTTGAATATTAAATAAAGCAAATACAATGCAAAATTCTATATGACTACAACTACGTAAAACTTAGGTTTGCAAGTGAATACAGACTGAAGGCATCGTGAAAAACAGGAATTTGATTTGTCCTGGTGGCAGTTGGGTGAGAAATTTTTTTCTCCCTATTCCTTTGATTTGTATTCTTATTATACAGTGTTATTTAAACAATAAGCACTTTTTTTAATGCCCAGCCACTCTTGACCCTAAAATAAACTAGTACAATCCAAAAACAGATGATGATGATGGGTAGCTAAGACATGTCCGCCCTGCTCAGGAACTTCCGGGAGTCCCGCAAGGACTGAGGCCCAAGGTAAAGGTGCCACAAATCAGTCTGAAGACCTGAGGCCCTACAAAGAAAGCAACCCCACCCCGACCCTGCACATGCACACGCACTCGCTCCTCATGGCGCAGACATGGTCCTGGGTCCCACCCATCACGAGCACGTGACCCTCCGCCACTCTGTCATTTCTGCAGTGGTTTCAGCATCCCTGTCTTCTGATGGTGGTGTCAGAACTGGAAACAGCCAGGCCAGCGGTCTCCCTGGAGACTGTCCTTCACGTAACTCTTTTCAATACACAACTCGTTGTGTCCACTGCTAGGGATTCAGGAACCCAATCTTGGGAAGAGGCTGCTTACCAAGGAAGGCAGGACTGTCGGAAGGACAGACAAAGGGAGGAGCCAGAGGGAAGCCAAATCCTAGCTCACCTGGCATCAGTCACACCCCATGAAGGAGGCTGGGTGGGCGAGGGCCTGGGGACAAACCAGAAGACCTGAGGCACAGCCCCCTCCCCAGGGGCCAGGCCGTGAGTGCTACAGACTGCGACAGAGGCTGATGCCTTAGAAAACAGAAAGAAAACCTTCCTTACCTACAGCTTCTAATCTGGTCAGACTCCCCAGGGAGAGATTTCCTGCCGTGGATTCCCCAGGGGACTGCAAGCTGGAGACGGGGTAAAAAACCTCCTCGGAAAATTGTCTGAGCCAAGCGGCCAAATCACAGCCCAAATCCATCAGGGCCTCCCATTTGCAGGGAAATTTACTTACGCCTGATTGTTGGGCTTTTGCTTTTCAATTCCAAAGACTGGCTTAGTTGTTTTTTTGTTTTTGTTTTTTTTCTTTTAAGTGAGAGGGAGAAAGTAAAAAGGCTGAAGGGAAGAAGGAAGAAAGGACCGCAGAGGGACATTTCATCCATCGCTGCCCTATTCCCTATGCTGTTCCATATCTGGGTTTGTGCAAAGGAAGTCCCAGGAACAGAAGCCATGGTCCCGACAAGCAAGGGTGGGCAGAGGGCAGCCACGCTGGTCAGGTCATGTGCAGCCCAGTGCCCAGCCAGTTTGTGGCATGTGCCTCCAGGGGAAATAGAAGGGAAGGGTTGGAGGAGCCAAGAGGGACCAAATGTAAAGGCGGATGGTAGGCAGCTGGCCCCTCCTCCCGTGAGCAGTCCCCGCCACAGGGTTATTGCCAGGCACTTTTTCCTGTGAGAAAAGAATGGGAGGAATGCAGCCCAGCCATTACCCAAATCCACCCTACCGTGGGCTTCGTGCCCAATTACATACAGTGGGGGCAAGGCCTCCGGAGCCTGGAATCAGAAAATCCGCTTAAGAAATTCAAACTGGCAGCCAGAAACCAGCAACATAGGTAATGCAATATGAGGGCCTCCCTTAGAGCCAAATACATACACGCACGCAGGCACACACGCTCACACACATGCACACACACGCGTGCACACTCACAGGCTCTGCGGGCGTGCACAAGCGACAGTGCACTACAAACCACATGGAGGGAGAGGTGGCCAGAAACACTCCTGGATTTTTATAGCTCTCCAGAGACCTGAGCTCCAGGAAGTGCTAACAATTGCAATCCAATTGTGTCCCTGGCTAGCGAAGCTGGCTGGAGACCGGGACCGGTGCAGAGAGAGGAAGAACTTCATTGGGAAAAAATGTTGACAGAGTCTAATGTTGAGCGGAAGGACAAAGGCTTGGATGGAGGCACCTCTCTGAGAAGCGAGGCATTCTGAGCGCTCCAGCAATCTGCACGGGGCTGTCAGGGAGTCAAAGGCAGGTGGGGGCGGGGGGCTCCCCAAAGCCAGCACTGGCTGGAGTGGAGAAGCGGCAGCACACGCTCTCCTGCAGGGCCTAGAACTTGGCACCCCCAAATCAGCCCTTAACAGGGAATTAACTAAGGCAACCCCCCAGCTAGAAGGCTCAGGAAGTATGAAGCCCCAGTAAACATGCCGTCCCCATCTAAGAGACCATGTAACACAGTGGAGACTGCGTAACACATTGGAGAAGAAAAACTAGCATTCGCCGAGCACCTAGCATGGACCGAGCACGTGGTATCTCGAATTCTAAGAGCCAGCAGCGAAGTGGGTATCTTAGTCTCATAGTGCAGACAAGAAATCTGCAAGTCAGAGAGCTCCACACTCATCACATGGCTAAAACCAAAACTGACAACAAGCCTGTCTGCCACCTGCAGAGTCAGAGACACCGGAGTCCATGTTCCAAAGTAAACCCTCTGCATTCCAGCGCCACCTTAAAAAAATAATGGGTGGCCTTAGTCAAGTCCCTTAATCTTTCTGGGCATCAGCTCCCCCATGTGTGAAAATAAGGGGGTGACTGAGGCACTTGCTAAGGTCCCTTTCCATTCAGATACACCCAGAAAGGGTCGTAAGCCTGTAACCAGCTGAGGCACTGAAGAGACTAAGGACCCCGACAGAAGCTCTGGCCAAGTTTAACAGTGCCAGGAGTGCCCCACCTTTCGGTCACATTGTAACTGCTGGGGCTGTCTCCCAACTGGACTGCAAGCTCCCCAAGGGAAGAATGCTCCAGCTAATTCTGCCTGAACCCCTCTACCTAGAGCTGTGACTGGCACACTACAGACATTCGTTAAGTGTCTGCCGGCTGAATCAACTGAATCCATGAACAAACTGATTCCTCCCCCAAGTCAGGCAGCTTTCAGAGAAAAGCACTCATGGGTGGCTGTTCACCACGAGGTATCTCCTCCAGGGTGGGAGAGATGGACCTTCCCAAACTTAACTCAGCATTGAAATCCTTTGGAAAGCTTTTCAGAATACAGATTTCTGCCCCCCTTCCTGGAGTTTCAGACTCAGAAGATCTGGGACAGGGGCCCAGGAGTCTGAATTATTGAAAAGCTCCCCAGATGTCTCTAACTCAAAGCCAGGGCTGGAATCACTGATCACTATTACTTGGCTAACACCCATTCAGTCGCCCTGCATTGAGACCAGATAAAACTAAGAACAAAAACAAAGTCAGTGCCTCACTCCTGGGGCCTTTTTACCAAAGGGCTCAAATCAATGACTTTTTACACTGTGATGCTGCTGCCTGTTGGACCAGACACGTGGCAGTGCTTGTCCCATTCTGAGGCTGGCAAACTGAGGTCTGGCCAAGAAACAGAACCATTTCTCTCTTTTCACACTCCTCTTTAGCTCCTGAAGAATGCAAGGCAGTTAGAGCCTTCAAGGACTCTGCTAAATTCCAGGAAAAGAGAAAAAACAACGCCAGGTACTTGTTTGGTTGTAGGTGATGCTAAAACCAGGACAGGTATCTTCTTGCCTTCCACCTGGACTCAGAGAACAAAATATACTTGTCCTTTCATGGCCCACTTTCCCCAAGTCCTACCCTCCACACACAAGGTCCCATCAATGTCACAGCAGCAAGCCAGAAGGAAAAGACCCCCATCTCCCTATCCTTGAGGTAGGTGAGGGGCCATTCATTTACTCATTCATAAACATGACAGCAGAGCTAAGAAGTGCCAAGAACACAGGCAGAATTAGATGGAAATGAAGGAAGAATTTAACTATTCCTAGTCTTTTCAATAAAAGAGTTGTCCCTGAGAAACAAATGCCAAGAGGCTGAAAGCTCAGCACACTGCACCTCACACTCTCCCCAGGAACCAGGAGGCAGCCAACACCCCAGCCCCTCCTTTAGCAACTGGAGACACCTTCTCAGGGGCAGGAGCCAAAGTCACCTTGGCCAGACACACCCGAGAGGGCCCCTCTTCTCCTCATCAACCTCCTCCCACCCAGCCTTGGACGTGACTGATGGAGCTGGGACAGCTGCAGCTGTTGGTGGGGGGAAGGTGGACAACAGCTGGACGGAGGGATGGAGGGAGGCCCTCCCCCTGCCTGGGCAGCGTCCCAGCCGGAGCTGGAGAGGAAGGCGAGAGACACCGGTCTCCTCTGCAC
This sequence comes from Perodicticus potto, assembly GCA_963574655.1. NCBI lineage: Eukaryota > Metazoa > Chordata > Mammalia > Primates > Lorisidae > Perodicticus > Perodicticus potto. Next base: position 20,001 of record CAUYRH010122337.1, on the reverse strand, counting down.
ACTTCTCTTTAAGGAGTGGAATGTGAGCATTCGGCTCCACTCTGACCTTGCTCCCACTCCTTCGTCTCCCCTGGCCCTTCCTGGCAGGCAGGTGTCTCTCTAAATTCTATAACCAGCAGAACCACTCTGCAGTGTAGGTGCACGCTCTAGGCCCCACAGCAGGCAGTCCCATGGTGCCATGGTTGAGCTCCCTGCCCACATGCCACACCCCTCCAACCACAATCCCACCCATTTAGGACGGAGGCCCACACCACTGGCCACCCGCAGGCCCCGGGTACTGCAGAAGCAAGCCCAGGATGTTGACCCCCAGAATGAGCTGGTGGACAGCAATGCAATGACACTCATGTGCACGCCAACCTGCGGGCCCGTGTTATGGGTCTGTCACAGAAATCAAATGGTGACTTGGGAATACATCTTAGTTTCACTAAAAAGCTTTGCGACTTTGATTTCCTTCCAGTTTCTGGTTTGATCTAGAAAGTGAGGCTGATAATATTTACTTTTCAGGGCAGTTCTTAGAAGCAGCGGTGCCATATTCTGGTCTGTGATAGGCACCCCAATGTATAACAGGCCTCAGTTTCTTCATCTGTAAAATGAGCGGGCTAGACTAGATGGTTTCTCCAGCTACTACAAAGCCCATCCAGCTTTTCAGCCAGTGGCCCTAGGAGGAAATCGCTACTCAAAATTCCTTCCCTAGTTCTGCAGTGTCTCCCAGATATAGAAGGCGACTGAGACTTCCCCCCTCCTTCCCTATCCATACTCCCCTAGTCATACTTCTCCCCTCCTCCTGTCCATACCCTCCACTCTCCTTCCATACGCACCCAAATTAGACTCCCAAGGGCCAGCCCTTTACCTGCCATGCTATGTCCCTCTGCCCCATGTACATATACACCATTCATCCAGTTTAGTAATTTCTTACCAAGTACTTCACACCAAAGGGGCCTCCCCAGCATGGGGCAATATTGCAAGCAAAAACTCTTGACTTAAAACTGTACCATCCAATGTGGCAGCCACTAGCAATATGTGGCCACTTTAATTTAAAAATTAGGACAGATGCAGTGGCTTACACTTATAATCCTAGCACTCAGGGGTTTGCTTGAGCTCAGAAGTTCGAGATCAGCCTGAGCAAGAGTGAGACCCCCCAACTCTACTAAAAATAGAAAAACTTGCTGGGCGTGGTGATGGTGGGTAGTTCCAGCTACCCAGGAGGCTAAAGCAAGAGGATTGCTCAAGCCTGAGAGTTTGAGGTTGCTATGAGCTGTGATGCCATGGCACTCTATCCAGGACAATAGTGTTAAGACTCTGTCTGTCCTGGCTCAGCGCCTGTGGCTCAACGGGCTAAGGCGCCAGCCACGTACACCTGAGCTGGCGGGTTCGAATCCAGCCCAGGTCCACCAAACAACAATGACAGCTGCAACCAAAAAATGGCCGGGCATTGTGGCAGGTGCCTGTAGTCCCAGCTACTTGGGAAGCTAAGGCAGGAGACTCGCTTGAGCCCAGGAATTGGAGGTTGCTGTGAGCTGTGATGCCACGGCACTCTATTCAGGGTGACAGCTTGAGGCTCTGTCTCAAAAAAAACAAAAGACTATCTCCCCCAAAAAAAGTAAAAATAAATTTAAAAATTAAAAATCCAGCTCCTCAGGTGTATTAGCTGCATTTTAAATGCTCAACAGTCACATGTAGCTAGTAGCTAGTGCACTGGACAGTGCAAAACAGAACATCTCCATCATCACAGCACTGGCCCATGCTCTCGCTTTAGGGGCAGGGAAGGAAGCAGGGGCGACGTGAAGAAGGGAGGGGCTGCTTTCCATTGCCTGCAAGGAGACGCCACTAGGATTCACACTCCAGCAGGCCCACCAGCCACGTCCCTCAGTGAGGGTCTCCTTGGCCCCAACACCCAGCAGGATGCAGCAGGCAGCTGTCACACTACACCTCATTTTTGGGATGCATGGGACGCCTGCCATTCTCTCCTACCCCTGGGGGGCTCCTGGCCCGCCCCAGCTCAAGGTCTGTACCTCATCCCAGAGCAGGGAGCACGGCCCCTCTCTGCTGCCCTGTAGCTCCTCCACCCCACACCTGGATTCCAGGCGGAAGTGTGTGACCTGCAGAGGGCTGGGGCTCCCCTGCTTCCTGACTCCAAACTGTCTCACTGCAAACCCAGAAGGAAAAGAAGGAAGGAGAAAGGGGGAGAGAGCTAGTTTCATTCAAGCACCCACTATATTCGTGGTGCCACCAAGGTACTTTCATTTACATTTTCCCATTTGATGTCCAAAAACAGACTGTAAGATAAGTGTGGTTAAAACCATTTTCCAGATGAGGGAAATAAGACTCAGAGAAGGTAAGTGACATCTGCAAGCTAGTAACTATCACAATCTGAATGCAAACCCAGAAAAGTCTGGTCTCAGAGCTTCCAGTCTATTGTTCCTCTCAGAGACCAGGGGATCCACAACAGTAGACAAAGGAAGAGCAGGCACCACCACGCTCCTGCCCCAGGAGATGCCCTATAGACGCAGATGCAGGAGGGTAAAGACCCTGTGCTTTTCACATTTCTATCTTAGCTCAGATTCCCAGGAAGCTCACAGCACTGGGGAGGTGGAGAGAGGCCACAGAGACAAAGCAGGTGGAGGAAGATAAGGAGGGAGGAAAAGGGAAGACAGTGGGAAATAGAAAGTAAAATCAGGAAGGAAGGCCAGAGCACACAGAGGCATTTCAACTTATTCCAAGCATAACCCATTGTGTTATTAGCCTCAATGCCTGTCTTCCTCCTCTGGACCTGGGAGCAGTGAAAACCATGACCCTGACTTGTGCACAGCGTTCCAACATAGTAGGCGCTCAACAAACACCTGCAGGAGTGGGGCAGGGTGAAGAGGTGGACAGGTGGGCAGCATGACAACCAAAATGTCAGGGGACTATAAAGAAAGAAAAGTCCTCCTCTTCTCTGCCTTTACAGAGAGGCCACCATCTCCACCCAGTCTTCCCACCCTCAGCTGTCTAAGGACCCTGAGCCATCCTGGAGAAATTACCCTCCTCCCATAGGCTCCAACTTGAGGTGCCCCTTTGCCATCAGCTACCCTCCTATCAGCCACAAGTCACAAGGCTGGGCTGTGGCAGGGCCAAAGAGACCTCAAAGATCCTCTGCTGCAATCTTCTCATTTTACAGATGATCAGACTGAGGCCCCAGAGGGGAGTGAGCTTATTGGGGGGCACATAGCTTCAAAGAGAGAAAGATCCTCATGCCTGTGATGGCAGGAACTTGAAAACTGCAGCACATAGCCAAGCCCTAGTGTCCTGTGGCTGCGTGCAGGGCCAGGCCAGAGCCCACAGCCCATCTGTCTCTTGCACCTGCCAAGAGGCCTCCCCTCCCCTGCGCCCATGTTAATAAAACCCACCACAGGTGATTTCAGAACATCACACCGGGGGGGAGTTTTGCTGGCCACAGTACCATGCCTTTAATTTCCGATTTCCCAGCCTGACACCCCTCATGGTCTGAGCCCTCTCTGCTCTAAGCCCTGTGTGGTCCTGCATCACCTTGGCTGTGCCAGTCATGCCTTCCCCCAGCCATCTGGACACAAAAACAAGGAGCTAGCAGGACAGGATGATGCTGGCCAAGAGGACTGCTGGGAGGCTCCGGACACCTGGTCCCTGCCTTCCTGCCCGGGCTGTGTGCACTATGGAGATACAAGGTAATATACAGGTTTCTCTGTTCCTGGGACTCAGTTTCCCCATATGTAGCTAGGAATCTCGTGCCGCAAACTCAGCAAGATGCACTGGATGGGTGTTCCTCTGTTCCCAGGCTTATAGAAGGAGAAAATCAGAGCAAATCCAAGCTGAGCACCTTCTAGGGACAGCAGGACCCCCGCCCTGGACGAGCTCTCAGTCAAGCTGGCGCATTAAAACAAGCTCACATAAAAAGGTCATTTCCCAAACAAGAGCACTGCCAAGTCAACAGTACAGAGCAAGGGCACCATGGACAGGCAAAGTTAGGAAAGACACGACAGGAGAGAGCCTTGGGCTGGCGCTGAAAGGTGGGCATAAGCTCAAAACTCCGGGGGTGAACCCCAGGGCAAGTGTGGGTACTGAGTACAGGGTAAGTTGCCACCATCTCCCCAGAGGACCCCAGGGTGTAAGCCCAATACAAATGTGCCATGCACCAGAGGACACCCAGGGCTGTTGCATTCATGGGTGTGCTCATAAGGGTGCAGGGGGAGCCTTGGGGACACACTTGGTACGTGAAATCAAGGAAGAGCATTTTCTAGGAGGTGCCCTGGAGCAGCAGATGCAAGGAAACCAAGCAAAACAACAGACTTGAAGTTAAATTAAATGCTAAGACACATAATTTGACAATCAGATTATTTTTGGAACATAAAGGTTTAGGGGAATAGAGAAAAGGGAAAAGTATCATAAGCTATTGGTTCAAAGTTCAAGTCCTTGTGATCTCAATTCTGCCCAGACACAAACCTGGCATGGATAACACGCTAATGAGACCTCCGCCTTCACTTCTGGTGGGGACAGCCCAGGGAGCCAAGAAGAGCATGGGCAATGCTCTCTAAGAACCTCCCCGTGTGAGAGTCCTAGGGCTGCCGAAACAAACTGCTACAAGCTTAGCCAGTAGGATCTAAGTCCTCACAGTTCTGTGGACTGAAAGTACAAAATCAAGGTGTCAGCAGCACCCCACTCCCCCTGCAGGCTGTGGGGGGGGGAGGACCAGCCTTTGCCTATTCCTGCTCCTGGTGGTTGATGGAAATCCCTGGTGGACTCATCGGTCCAGTCCCTCCCTCCGTCATCACAGGTGCTCTCCCTGTGTGTTTCTGGGTCCAAATTTACCTCTTCTTATAAGGATAGCAGTCATCAGATTAAGGCTCACCTGATCCAACCTTAACCCATCTTAACTTGATCATATCTGCAAAGATCTTATTTTCAAATAAGATCACATTTACAGGCTCCAAACAGACATGAACTTTAGGAATAAACCCAAGAAATACACTTACTGTCGAAAGATGCCCTTGGAGTCCGAGAAGCCCCTACTGTGGGGAAGAGAGACATTACACCAGGCACTGAGAGTCCCAAGTCCTAACTCCAAACCCACTTTTGACTCGCAAGGCCACCTCGGCCAGATCCCCAACCCTCTCAGTGACTCTGTCCTCCGTGAGGGGATGATTAGGACTTGATTTCCCAGGCTCCTCTCACCTCCAAAACTACTTAATTAAAAACAAATAAAAATCAGTACAAACTCATGATCTTTAAGATACAAACACAATAGAAACACAAGTAAATATAGATTAGTGCATACACTTGAGTTGGCACTAATCTCTACCTCTAGTTCTCAGAGAGGACTCAGAAGCAATGACGCCCCAGCAGCAAAGAGCACAGCCAGCACCCAGATCTTGGTTGCTAAACTCAATTCTCCAGCACACTCAGCACCAGGATCCTGATTTCTAAACTCCATTCTCCAGCAAAAGGAACCGGGCTCCTTAAAGAGGTGATTGATTCCAGGGCTGGGATCGGAAAAATCTAACATCTTCTGGAGCATCTTGTAGTGCCAGAAAGTAAGGGAAAGAGTTAAAAAATAATAATAATAAAAACAGAGGGCACAGGAGCCAAAGAGCTCCCTAGGGCCAAACCTGGAACAATCTGAGCAATAAAATAACTATAGTTATTATAGTAACTATAACCTGTAGAATACCATAAATAGCATTTATTATACATCATATAACCCATACATTGTATTTATAGATATCCATGAGTCTGTAATGACAGAAATAAAATGACTGAATAAATAAATAAATCTGAGGAAGGGACAGCTCTTCCTTCGTGGAGAATTCCAATTAATAACATATTTGAAGGGTTAGGAGAAAACTTCTAAATACGGATCAAAATTGTTCTCACAAAGTAATGAGAAAGTCTCTGGAATGTTATCATAATCAGGTTGATGAAAATATCTCTGATTGTATCTGAAGCCCGTACACTGTACCCCATGACTGAATTATTGTACACAGATATGATTTAATAAAAAAAAAGAAAAGAAAAGAAAAGAAAATTACATTAGGCAAACAGTGCAATAATAATAGTTGCAGGCAAGAACCACTGATGGAGGCTCAAATTAGCGGGTGAAAGTTTGAGGAAAAACAAATTATCTTCCTGCAGGCCATTTATTAATTACAAAGAAAAAACAGTAACTTTATAGTGGAAATGCCTAGCCAACACTACATTTTCCAAGCAATCAAGGGCAACATCACCAGTAAAACGATACATTAACATCAAGCGGCCCCTGCTATGATGCACGGGGGAAGGACACGGCATCACTTCTGAGGCAGTCCCACCAACAACGCATGACCTTGATCTCATCATGAGAAAACACTGGACAAAGCCAAAGTGGGGGACAGCCTACAAGGTGATTGACCAGTACTCTTCCATACTGTCAGGGTCACGAAAGAGAAGGAACAGGTAAGGAACTGTCACAGGATGGAGATGCCCCAAGCAGATTTGGTGACTAAAATCAAGGTAGGATCCCAGAGTAGAAAAAGGCATTAGTGGGGAAAATGAAATCCCAAAAGAAGTCTATAAGTGTAGCTAGTAACACTACACTAATGTTAATTTCTTGGTTTTGACAGTTGAACTATGGTTTAGTAAGACAATATAGACCAAAAATAGCAAAAAAAAACAGAGAGAGAGAGAGCTCGTGCACATGTACACCACAAACACACACAAGGTCGGACCTCTAAGTGCACAGACTCATCCTAGAAAAGGTGCCACATACCTTATTGCTGAATGTCACTATGGTCACCTTCGCTTTCCAGAAAAAGGGTTCAAAATTGCTCTACTACATGCTGGCATTAGTGCATAGCTTCCCAAGGGGAGTACTTCCGAGGTGACCATAGTGATATTCAGCAATGAGGTGAGTAGCACTTTTTCTAGGGTGAGTTTGTGAAGTTAATCACCCAACCTCATTCATGTACGAACATGCCACCAGGGCACCTAAGAGCAGGGATGATGTGGGAATACCAGTGCGTGTGCAAGAGAGCACGGTGGGGTGGTGGGAAGGGGGTAGGGAAAACAGCCTTGTGCTGCTGCAGGCGGCAGGCTGAGTCTCCGATCCGATTTTCACAAAAGGATTACTAGATTACATTCTTTACTACAGGCAGCTGTCCCTGTCAAATAAATAATCATCGCCTTACATTTATATATCACCTTTCAACCCCCAGCCCTTCTCCTACATCTAGAACCAGCCTGGGAATGCTTTCAGCCCTTGTCAGGGAAGGGAGTGGGAGAGAGGCAGGGGAGGGGCCCAGCCCACACGGAGGGGCCAACCTGAACCCCTTTCAGTTTCCAAGAAAGACAGGCTGGGCCCCCAGCCAGAGAAAAAGGGGAAACAGTTGCCAAGAGGGGAGCTCAATGGTACAGGTGGGTAGGAAGGCTCTGGGAGAAAATAAAGGCTAGGACAAGAGAGAGAGCGAGGGGCTTCCCAGGAGGGCATCTGGGCCCAGCACCAGTGGGACAGGGTGTTTACCAGTTCTCAGACCCCAGAGCGTGATGCTGGGCACGCTCCTTAACCTCTGCGTGCCATCGTCTCCTCATCTGTAACATGCACCTGCCACACGGGGAGCCTATGCCATGGAAAGCACTCAGCACACTACCTGACACCAAACCCTGGTGGCCAACACAGTGGGCTCTGGAGCTCAGTGGAAAATACAGGGACACCTACTGGTCCCAGGAGAAGCCTGAGATTCCCAGGTAGCTATCACAAGTCCACTGCTGGAAACACAGGACAGGGTCCCTAAGTCTAAGCCTTAGGTGGCTGCCCCGGGGAGGAAGGGACTTGTTCTGATGTGGGGCTGTTCTTGGCAAGGGTAAGGCAAGAACAGCCCACCCACAGAGTGGGGCTGGGCCAGGCTGGGGGAGGAGGGGCAGTGCTGAGGACAGATGGCCCCAACTCAGAGAAAAGCCTGGTCGACAATGGCCTTGCATGTCCTAAGCAACAAAGACACAATGCCAGAGGCTACCCAGGCCCTGCCTCTGGGGCACTTACAATCTAGTTGGAGAGACAAGTGCACACTGAAGAGCCAGGTCAAAACATGAGACTTGTCACCACCCATAACACAAGCCAAGGACAAACGAGGGGACACCACAGGCACTGGAGGAAGGAAGACCAGGCACCACACGACAGAGGGCACACTGGGTGACGGAGCCACCGAAGGCTTTCTCAAAGAAGCAGGGCTCCTGCTCACCCCAGAAAGATGTGAGGGCCTTGAAGGGACAGAAGCTGGGCAGGAGGAAGGGGGGCTGGCAGGAACCAGGGTGCTCAACAGAAGCAGGCGAGCCATCCACCACCACGCCGGTGACCCGAGAGGAATGGGCTGGAGAAGCCGCTGGAGCCACACAGAGAAGGGCCGAGGCTGTGAGTCAGAGAGCTGGGGGAGCAGGGGAGAGAGAAGGTTTTGGCAATAAGGAGCAAATCTTCAGTGGACAGGTTAAGAGTTTTCTTAGAAGGCCAAGTGCAATGGCTCACACCTATAATCCTAGCACTCTGGGAGGCTAAAGAAGGTGGATTGCTTGAGCTCAGGTGTTCAAGACCCAGCCTGAGCAAGAGAGGATCAAAAATAGAAAAATTAGCCAGGAATTCTGGTGGGTGCCTATAGTCCTAGCTTCTTGGGAGGCTGAGATAAGAGGATCGCTTGAGCCCAAAAGTTCAAGGTTTCTGTGACCTATGGCAACGGCATTCAACCCAGGGTGATAGAGTGAGACTCTGCATCAAAAAAAAAAAAAAAAAAAAAAGTTTTCTCAGACTTTCTGATGACATGGGAAAGAGACTACAGAAGTTTTGATCACTTTGTGCAATACAAAACCCAAGCTTTAGGCCGGGCGCAGTGGCTCACGCCTGTAATCCTAGCACTCTGGGAGGCCAAGGCGGTGGATAGCTTAAGCTCACATAGGTTTGAGACCAGCCTGAGCAAAAAGCGAGATCCCATCTCTGCTAAAAATAGAAATAGAAAAACTGAGGCAAGAGGATCACTTGAGCCCAAGAGTTTGAGGTTGCTGTGAGCTGACACCACAGCACTCTACCGAGGGTGACATAGTAAGACTCTGTCTCAAAAAAAAAGAACAAAACCCAAGCCTTCTCTTTGGCAAGGACCTCAAACCTCTTTGGTTCCCCATCAACGAAATGAATCTCACACACAGGGTGCCAAACCCCCTGGTGGCCTCCCCTGTGAACTAATGGCCATTCTCCACTAAGCCCTAGCGCGTCCCTGTGGCCTTCACCAATAACCTGTAACCTCTTGAGCTCCTTACCCAACACCCATCCACATCTCCTTCTAATCTGCCAAATAAAGCCCCACATTTCTCTTCAGCTTCCCACCGTACACCTCCCAACTTGCCCTCGTCCCCACTGCGGAGCCCACTCTACCCTTGGTTCTCTCCATAAACGCAACATTTCCTCCCGTCCTCACCCAGGTAACCTCGAAGTATCCCTGAGCCCACCATAAAACCTTCCCGCAGGGCCTCCCAAACTAAACCCCAAACATCCTCCCACTACAAACACACCACTAAATGCCCCCTCTAACTTCTCACATCAAGTTACAAACCCTCCTCGTTCAAATTTCCCCAAGAAATCCCGACGGGGCCTGGCCCTTCATCATCAGACCCAAACTTCTCAACATCCATACCAACTCTAAAAATCCCAAGAACATCTCGAAGTTTCCCTGTATAGACTCCTCCGTGGGCGTGGAATTCCGAGGGCAGTGCTTCTCAACTGCTCTGTGGCGGATACTAGGCTTTTCACTTCCCATCCATCCTGCGCCATACGTGACCCTGCTATGCGGGACTGTGGCATGTCTCACACCCACACTGGCCTGCCCCCTCTTCGAGGAGAAAAGTCCTTCCGCTTTGACTAAAAATCTCTGACAGTTTCCTTGGTTCCAACCACCAAATTCCAAGAGCCTCCCCTAGGGGACCTAGATGGTCACAGCCACGTCAACAGCCAGGAGCATTTCTAAGTGCTTACTTTCCCTTTCTTGACTCACCTCCTCACAGATCCACCAGGTCCGTAGGCCACACATGGGCTACCACCAGCCTCAATGACACTCCCCAGGCTGTCCCGCTGGGTGCCCTGAGATACCCCTTAGATACCCCACCTCAGCCCCAACAAACAGGCCTCCCCAGGCATCTGGACAACCAAGTGCTGAATCCATGCAGAGCTAACTCTGCAGCAGGAGAAAGGGCCAGTTGCGTGCTTCTAGGTCAGGCAGTGTGGGCACAGTGACCTGAGCCCAGTGGTCAGCTGCAGGAGCTGGGGTGTCACCAGCTGAGAGGAAGAGAAAAGCCATCCAAGGGTTACAGGGAGTGAGGGTACCCTTGAGGCTGCACACTGCACCACGGGGGTGAGGAAGGGCAAATGGAGAGAATCCCTCCCCCCAGGGAGCAAGCCCTCCCCTGCACAATAAGGGCAGGCTGGCCCCTGATGGGGTGAGGGGAGGAGGGAAGAGTGAAGTACAAACAGAAAAGGGGAAATATAATTAAAACTGGCTCCTACTGAGCCACCTGCTAAAAACCACAGCTCACCCAAGACTTGGACGGAAGGATCATGAACAATATTACTGGAGATTTCTTTCCACAGCCTCAGCTGGATGAAGGGAGGGGACAAGCTGAACCTTCCCTAGACATCCCCACAAAAGAAAAAGAGCCCCAAAGCTGACACCTGAGAGATGCCAAGGGGCCACAGAAGGCAACTTACAGCCAGGAATCCGAGCACTTGGGCCAGATGTGGGCCCTGGAGGGGCGGGGCTGGAGCCTAAGCTCGGCATACAAGGGGCTCCTGCCTCAGGCGTCCACACTCTGTGGCCCCAGCTCTGTGCAGGAAGCAGGGTGCAGCTTCCCGCTTACCCTCAGGGGAACAGAGCAGGGGCCAGCAGCAGGTCCAGCGCTCACCCTGTCCGAAGGCTGCTGAGTCTAGAGTCAGCTGCCAGAAGAGGGCATGGGAAGCAAGTGAAGCAAAGGAAAGGCGCAGGTAGGGAGAGACAAAGAGAAAACAGGAGAGGGGAGAGCACAGAGACGAGGCCGGCAGGGGACAGCAGAGGCAGGACCGGGCAGGGCCGGGCACTGGGGCCCCTTCCCATCTGACCGATGCACCCCTGGGCCAGCCCCTTCCTCTTAACACATGTGACGCCAGGAGATACCGAGGGGCACACAGCTCATTCTCCCTCTGGCGTGGCCCACGCCTCACAGCCTCCCAAGCACTAATGAGCAACCTCATCTCTATTAGGCGTACCGGCCACCTGGGCGATGTCTCCACCATCCATGATGGCAGGTGCAGTCCTAGGCCCCTAATAAGGAAGCAGAGGTCCAGAGAAAGGAAGGGCCCAATTCGAGATCCCACAGCCAGTGAGGGGAGAGCCAGGCCCCTACACTGACCCCAGCTTGGGGCACTCCCTGCTCCCACACCAGCTTCCTCAGAAACCAGGGCGGCGGCAGCCCCCATCTAAGGAAGCAAAGCTTCCCCTGTCCTGAGCACCAAGGGGCCCACGGGAGGATGACGGAGGAAGTCGAGCCCCTGAAGAACTGCATGCAGAAATCCGTGTGACAAGAAGTGGAATTATTTCCTCTGGAAAAAAAATGTTAATAAAAAACGCTCCCTCCCTGGCCCCCAGGGGTATCTGGCTGTAAGCTGATGTAATGTGGAGAGGAGAAGCCAAGAGGAAAGCGCCCCCACACGCCCCCTCCCCGCAGGCTACAGCCAGAAGCACAACAGGGAGACCACAGCTGGAGCAGGAGGAGGGCGACCAGCCAAGCAGGATGCCGCAGCCTCGGACGGGTCCTCCCCATCTGCTAGGAAGCAGAAGACTTTGAACTGGCGCCTCAGGGGCAATGCTCCTTGGGGCCCAAACCTGAGCCTAGCATGAGTATGGGCAGGCACAGCAGAGCATGTGTCTAGGGCACTGTGTCTACTGGCACAGTACGTACTCGCCAAACCCGGTGGCTGTGAAGGTGAAGACAGGGGTGGGGGGCAGGATGCAGGAGGCCGGGTGCTGGGATGGGCAGGAGTCAACACAGTGACTTGGGCGCTAGCGATAGACACTTGGATTTTCCTGGGTTGGCCAGGAGAAGATGGCCAAAGAAAGGCTGGCAGGGCCCATGCCACCCAACTACCAGAGTTCTGAGGACACCAACACGTCCACTTAGGCCATGCATTTCCAGCCTAGACAGGGCGGGGATGGGGGACATCAGCCGAGAAGATCCATCTTGTATAAGAAAGAGACAAGGAGGAACCAAGGAACCATCCTCCTGCCTCCAAGTCTGGAAGGTTCTGTACCAGGGAGGGGGCCAACTGGAAAGGGGCCCCCAACCAAAGTCCTCCTGCCTCAGCTGATCTCAGAGCAGCGATAGTGGCTAGAAAGGTCAACTGGAATTCAGTTTCCACCACAAGAACAAACTGCCCCTCCAGGCCCAAAGCCTTCATGGCACAATTGGCCAGTAGAAGAAGGTTTGGGACTGTCTGGCAGTGCCAAAGTATGTAGTGGGTGCCATCTCTCTAGCCCCACCCACCACACTCCTGCATCCGGCTCAGGGCGTACCCTGGTTGGAGGCAGCAGCGGTGTCCACCTCCTCATTCTTGCTCACTTGCTCTTCCAACTGGTATTTGCTTACTGGCTGGACTCCTCAGCTTCCCACAGCACCTGCACACACTCTGTTCCTACAGAGGTGTTGGGCTGTGACCACAGAGTAACAACAGATGCTCTGCCAGTCACCCTGACCTTGGACATCCAGGTGAGTGCTTCTCTCCCTCCTGCCAAACCCACACACACAGACCTGCCTCACTACAAAAAAGGAAGAAAAACAAAAATGCCCCTAGACTTGGACTCTAAGGACCAGGTTTAGCATCCTGGCTTTGCGACGCTGGACATATCTTTCGCTTCCCTGGGCCTCAATTTTCTTGACTGTAAAAGGAGGAAACACCAGTACCGGACCCAAGGGCTGTCAGGAAGATCAGTGGGACCACACAGATGAAGAAGAATGAGAACTGTCCAGTGCTATGGAATAGCTGAAGAACGCTCATGGTGAGTGGTACGTGCCTTAGCACCGGGACCGTTCAGTCCTGCCTGGGATCGAGTCCCTGCTCAGCTGCTCCCAGCTGTGAGCAGTGGGGTTGAGGCGCTGCCCCTGAAAGGGCTGTGTGAAGAGGAAGTTAACGCCATCACTCCTGTTAGTACCTGCACAGGGCACCGAGCTGGGAACCCCCTGGAAGCAACCAGACTTTCCTCGGTGACACTGAGGCTTGGCGTCTGGTCCCTTTAAGGCACTGAAAACCCAGCCAAGAACACGTAATAAAGATCTTCCCAACCATGGGAGCCGTGCTGAAAGAGTCCAGGTCACACTAAGGTGTCCTAAGAAGGTATCTCCCAGCCCTGGGACTGTCTGAGCACAGACTGCAGCTTCTCAAGAATGTGGTGGGAGACTCAGACATCAGGTACGTCTGAGACAGCTGCCTTGGCTTCGCTCCAGCCCTCCCTCACACCCATCCTGGAATCAGTGAGGCCCAATGCCATCAAAGAAGTGACCCAGCAAAGCAATGGGAGAGAAATCGATAGGTTTCCTGCTGCCATCTAGTGGCCAAATACAGAAGAGCAGGCAATAAGCCAGAAGGCCACCTGCTTATCTCAGGGACCAGAGACCCTTGCTCACTCCTATAAGCCTAGAGCAGGACTGAGCAACCAGCTGGATAGGGCAGAATCTATTAAAAAGTAGAGGGTGTGGCTGGGCACCCATAGCACAGTGGTTATGGAGCCAGCCACATACACTGAGTCTGGCAGGTTCGAACTCAGCCCGGGGCCAGCTAAACGACAATACACGACAATGACAACTGCAATAAAAATAAATAGTCAGGTATTGTGGCGGATGTCTGTAGTCCCAGCTATGAGTCAAGAGAATCGCTTAAGACCAAGAGTTCAAGGTTGCTGTGAGCTGTGATACCACAGCACTCTACCCAGGGTGACATAGTGAGACTCTGTCTCAAAAAATAAAATAAAATGAAAATAAAACAAACAAAAAAAAAATAGAGAGTGTGATAAGGACAAAAAGGTGCACAAAAAGTCTCACAAAAAACAAAGCCCGCCAGGAATTTATGAAGGAAGAATATAGTCCACGTATCCATGGAACATTAAAAAATGGTACCCTGACTCTGGGACAAGGCACTTTAAAGGTGCTAAGAAGGACCAGGCAAACAGGATGCCAGCCCCGACCACAGGAACCTTCCTGGGTGACCTCCCCTCTCCTCTCACTCCCCTTCCCCCAAGTGCCCCACAGCTATCCAGCCTCTGGGTATGCCGTGCTTCTCCCCACATTGTTCCTCTTCTTTCCTCCACTCCTGGACAATCTGTCTGTGTAGACACCACTGTTTCCTCCATGCTGCATGCCATCACCCTCTCTCGTGCTTCGACCCTGGACGGTGACTCCCCCAGCAGAGCTAGCCCCTGCTCTCAGCTCCCTGTCACACACATGAGCTGAGCTGAGCAGCTGGCTCCACAGGCCTGCCCAGACTGGATCTCAGAGCCCTGGATGTGTGCTGCCCCAGCCATCTGCCACACCACTGTCCCAGACCTCTCTCTGTCCCTCCCGCCCATGTGTCTGTTGACTTGCCTGTGGTGACCCAGGTGATTTTCCAGCCCAAAGCAGCAACCCCGAGCAGAGGCAAGCAGGCCCTTACAGATATTAGGCTGCATAGACAATCAAGAGACCCTCCAGCCCTCACTGGCCCCTAACTGGCAGTGTGACATGCCTGGCAAGTTTCTTACTTATAACCTTGAAATTTCTCCATTTTTACAATGGAAGATCATCTCTTGGGTTCCTTTCAGGTCAACATAGCTATGACACTAATTCATACTAGGGTGTCACTGACCTTTAACAGCTAGCTTGTATAGCTGTTCCCACAATACTCATCCTGAGTGAGGAGAAGACATCAACCCATGACCCATTCACTCGTATAATAAAAACACTGAACACTCATACAGTGGGGTAGGAGTGCTATTTTCTGAGATTGTATAGCTCTACTCTCGCCACAGCCCACAGGGGAAAGGCCAATGAGGAAGGTCAATGGTGAAGGGTCAATGTTGAGCTAACACAGGAGAGAAAGCACTAGCCTGGAGCCTGATACCCACAGGTCAGGACAGCAACCCTGACACACTTGGGGCTAGAATTGACTTTGTTCATAATTAAAGCACAAGTTTTACCTGTGATTTCCATGGGAAGGGCTCTGGGATTAGGGGAGGGGTGTGCAAACAGGGACCCTCACATTTTACTGTTACCTTTCCGTTTTTTGTTGTTGTTTTGAGATAGAGTCTCAAGCTATCGCCCTGGGTAGAGTGCCGTGGCATCACAGCTCAGAGCAACCTCAAACTCTTGGGCTTAAGCGATTCTCTTGCCTCAAGTTCCCAAGTAGCTGGGACTACAGGCGCCCACCACAACACCCGGCTATTTGTTGTTGTTGTTGTTGCAGTTGTTTTAGCTGGCTCACGCCAGGTTGGAACTCGCCAGCCTTGGTGGCCAGTGCCCTACTCATTGAGCTACAGTGCCACCCTATTTTATTTTTTTGTAGCAAGCAGATTTTCATTTAATAATTGAGTCTTATGTTAAAGTAAACTGAACAATTCCCGCAGACAGATGGATGTCAGTTGACATAAGTGAGTACTCACAGGATAGTGCTCGTGAGGAAGGACAGGTCTCCTAAGACGGGGCCTGGAGGGGAACGGGTGGGGTCTCTTGTAGGGAGGCAGGTGGTGGAGTGGTTTCTGGAGCACGAGGACAAACTCTCTGCTCCCCAAAATACTTCATCCATCTGCTCATTCATGCCTGAAATTCCTTAACTGAGGGACAGTCTTTGATTCCACAGTCAGAAATAGGCCTGAAACCGTAAACCCACCCAAGAGATGTAAAATGGAGCCTTCAATGCATACTCAGAAGGAACAAAGTTGTGGTTCCGGGCAAGTGAGGCTCTCGGAATGATCCTGCAGATGACACAGGAGAGTTCAGGCTAGAGATAGGAGGACCTGGTAGAGTCATAACTGCCCCAGGAGTGATGAGGGGGAGCAGCACCTGTCCTCACCTTGACCTACAGGCAAAGAGAGAGCGTGCCCTCCGAGGGTTCCCATTGCTCAGAGCAATGGGAACAATCGGAATGAAAGAATCCAAACCCGAAGAGCTTTGTGGTCTGGGGGAGGGATGGGCCATGCAGAAGAGACAATTAAAAAAGTTCTGTATCTGGAACCAAGGAACCAGGAGTCTGCTGGGCTGGTCCCAAACTAGCTGGAGGCCTGCCCTGGAATCCGGCCTCTTAAACAGGATCTAGACAAAGGGGGCCACATGGTGATAAGTGTGAACAGAGTGGGGGAAACACTTAGAACTGGGGCAAGAGAAAACGGGATGTAAAGACTGAAGGGGAACACTCCACGTCCTTGGGCATCAGAGAATGTAAATCAAAACCATGGGGAGATACCACTTCACACCTAGGATGGCCATAATATTTTTTAATGGAAAATAACAAGAGTTGGCAAGGATGTGGAGAAATTGGAACCCTCGTACATTGCCAGTGGGAATATGAAATGGTACTGTCGCTGTGGGAAACAGTTTGGCTGTTTCTCAAAATGTTAAACACAGAATTACCATATGATCCAATTCCACTCCCAGGTATATACCCAGAAGAATTGAAAACAGGTGTCCAAACAAAAACCTGTGCACAAATGTTCATAGCAGCTCTATTCACAATAGTCTTAAGGTGGAAAATGACCCAAACTCCATCAACAGATGAGTAGATAAACAAAATGTTGTATATACATGTAATAGAATATTAGCCTTAAAAAGAATGAAGCGCAGATACAGGCTACGACAGGGATGAACCCTGAAGACACACTAAGTGACAGAAGCCAGATGCAAAAGGCCAAATAGTGTATGATTCTATTTACGTGAAATGTCCAGAACGGACAAATCCATAGACCAGAGATGACTGGCAGCCAGTGGTGAGGGGGACAAGGTGTTACATAAGGGGATGGGGTTTCTTTTGGGGATAATGAAGTCATAGAACACTTGTGACAATTTTACAACATGATAAATGTACTTAATGCCACCAAATCATACACTATAAAATAGATAACAAGGATACATTTTATATGCATTTTATCACAATAAAAAAAATGTTTTAAAAAGTGGAGAGGACTTTGGGAGGAACATGATACCCAGTGGCAAATATTTGAAGCCCTGTCCAACAGTGGGCAGAAGACAGGATTTGTTCTGTGAGTTCCCGGAGCATGGGATCTTCCAGAAACTCCAACATCGCAACCTTGCAGCTCCTACACACTTGCTACGTCTCGGGCACTGTGCCAAAGTTCTATCAGCAGTCGAGCGTTTTCTCATGTAATACGCACACCAGCCCTAGGAGTTAGATGCCACTACTCGTCCCACTTTCAGGTGAAGAGCCTGAGGCTCAGAGAAGGTAGGTAACGGGCCCACAGCTGACAACTTGAGGAGCCGAGATTCAAACTCGAACACCTGCACAATTAGCCACCACACCACACACAACTGTCAGCGCAGAAGACAGGCCGCAGCATCAGGAGGTCCAAGCTCAATCAAGCCCCACTGTCACTTGTTTGCATGTGACCTCAGCCATGAAGAGCCTCTGTGTCCTCCTCTGTAGGAAATGTAACAACACCATCAACCCGGAAAGCCTGCTGGAACAATGAAATGAGAACAACGTGAGCAGGTCCTGGTATACAGAGGGACTCCAGAAACATTCGGCTCCATTTTCTTTTTTCCCAACAGTGGGGAAAATTAGAAAGAATCTAGACGATCTCAGCAGGTGGAGAGCACCCCATCAGAGGAGGTGAGGAGGTGGGGAAAGACAGAGAAGCCAGTCAGCAGGAAGAATGTCAGATGGGCACTGGCCCAGATGACCTTGAAGGTTCTGACCCTGAAACTGGAAGTGGCTGTGTAGAGAGGAGAAGGGGGCAATTCGAAGGCATAGGGATCCTAAAGGAATCAGAGTTATCACGAAAACAGAAAAAAGTGTAAAGACACAAAAAACTGGGAACAGCAAAAATAAAGTTTGCCAGCAAAAATAGAAGGAACTTATGTTTTCAGAGCATCCCCAAGTGTGCCAGACACTCTGCTGAGCATTTTATATAGATTATCTCGGTGAATCCCCACATCTCTGTGGTATGCAGTACTATTATTATCCCTGTCTGGGTAAGAAGGAAGCTGAAACTTGCTTGAGGTCACACAGCTAGGAAGTGCCCACTTGGCCACCATGCTCCAGGACAGTCCCAAGCAGCCCTGTCACCTGGATTCAGTCCTCTGACTTTAGCTTCAGGCTCCATCTGCCCAGCTCCTGCCTCAGCCATAGGTCACACCTGGAGATGTCTTTCCTGAGCAGAATTCCAGCCCCCAGCAGCAGCAGCCTTCTCCTCGCCTAGCCAGGGCCAGCAAGCTGAAGCTAGAAGCTGATGTGAGAGGAGCTAGTAAATATCTGGGAAAATTTTGTGACCTAGAGAAAAAAATAGGGGGACTTCTGTCTTCCCCAGCTCAACCAGCTTTAGGGAAAAACCACAGGCTGCTTCAAGTGGCTGCCAAACACTCACCCAGGTCCTGTGGTGCACTGGCCGCATGACAGGGCCAACCACAGGCACACAGCTGACAGTGCCCTGGAGCGGCCCAGGGAAGCAGAAGCAGCAGGAAAGTGACCCACTGGCCACCCCAGCGGCACTATCCTGAAGGAGCCGAAGAGCTGGTACCACCGCCCAGGGACCACCAAGCCATTCTCCCTCTTCCGCTTCCCTGCAAGGAAATCAAGACAGTGAAGAGGCAAACTCAGAAAGGAGACTGAGATCTTCATTTTTTCTGAAGCTAACATTTAAAGCAGTGGTTCTCAACCTCCCTAACTACCACGTTGTCACAAATGAAACAAAGGGGTCGCGACCCACAGGTTGAGAACTGCTGGTTTAGAGGCTCATGAGATGTCACTGTGCTGAACCCGGCACACAGATTATCTCCATCACTTTTCATAACGGCCCTATAAGGTAGTTACGGCCAACATCACCATTTCACAAGGGGACAAACTGAGCATGGAAGAGTTAAGTGAGTCAGGCAAGGATAAGTCAGCATGTGGTGGGATCAGGATGCGAACCCAATGACCTGACCTCACAGCCCACACTCTTAACCAAGGGCCTTTACCACTTCCTGAAACAGACTCTCAGGACCTAGTAAAAGGAATTATTAAGCATAGTTCCCAGCCTCAGAGCAAATCCAGCTAAAGAAAATGGATATACGGACCCAATGCACACAAAAGCTACCTGTGAATATACAGGTGATTTTACTCAAAATGTGCACACATCATGGCAATTACATGACGTTCCATGAGTGCACGTACCTGTGACATTCACAGACGGCCAGTGGCACAACTGGGAAGGAGCGGGTGGGAATTCAATTTTAAAATATCATGCTGCACAAGAGTCAAAAAGTGGCAAAAAACCAATGCCCATCAAAAGATGAATGTGCAAACAAAATGTGGTATAGGCTCAGTAACTA
Source organism: Perodicticus potto (assembly GCA_963574655.1). NCBI lineage: Eukaryota > Metazoa > Chordata > Mammalia > Primates > Lorisidae > Perodicticus > Perodicticus potto. The sequence continues at coordinate 444 of CAUYRH010122337.1, read as the reverse complement.
GGGCGCCAGCCACATACAGCTGGGTTCGAACCCAGCCTGGGCCAGCTAAAACAACAATGGCAACTGCAACCAAAAAACAGCCAGGCGTTGTGGCAGGCACCTCTAGTCCCAGCTACTTGGGAAGCTGAGACAAGAGAATCGGTTAAGCCCAAAAGAAAGAAAAATGTGTGGCTCGGCGCCTGTGGCTCAGCGGGCTAAGGCGCCAGCCACGTACACCTGAGGTGGCGGGTTCGAATCCAGCCCGGGCCCGCCAAACAACAATGACGGCTGCAACCAAAAAATGACCGGGCGTTGTGGCGGGCACCTGTAGTCCCAGCTACTTGGGAGGCGGAGGCAGGAGACTCGCTTGAGCCCAAGAATTGGAGGTTGCTGTGAGCTGTGATGCCATGGCACTCTATCCAGGATGACAGCTTGAGGCTCTGTCTCAAAAAAAAAAAAAAAGAA
>CAUYRH010122334.1:0-11556 GCA_963574655.1 Perodicticus potto | reverse complement strand
GGACAAAAGCTTGATAACTAGTATCTACAGTGCACTCAAGTTAATCAACAAAAAAATACCCAAAAGTATCATTTATCACTAGGCAAGAAACATGAATAGAACCTTCTCTATAAAAGACAGATGAATGGCTAACAAACATGCAAACCTGAAAAACTGCTCTTCTCCCCTAATCATCAGAGTACCCAGAGATCTCACCTAATCCTAGTGAGAATGGCCCACATCACAAATTCTCAAAACTGCAAATGCTGGCATGGAAGTGGAGAGAAGGGAACACTTTTACACTCCTGGTGGGACTGCAAACTAATACAACCTTTTTTGGAAGGAAGTATGCAGAATTATTAAAGAATTCAAAGGAAATCTCCTATTTGATCCTGCAATCTCATTACTAGGCATCTACCCAGAAGAAAAAAAAAAATCCTTTCATCATAAGGACATTTGCACTAGACTGTTTATTGAAGCTCAATTTATAATTGCGAAATTGTGTAAAAAAACCTAAATGCCCACTAACTTAGGAATAAATTGACAAGCTGTGGTATAGCATGGAATACTATTCAGCCACTAAAAAGGATGGAGACTTTACATCTTTTTATTAACCTAGATTGAGGTGGACCACGTTCTTCTTAGTAAAGCATCACAAGAATAGAGAAGCAAGAATCTAATATACTCAATTCTAATATGGAGACAGTAGATGATCTAGTACAATGTGGGGGCTAGGGGACTGAGGGAGCGGGGACAGAGGCGGAGGAAGTGGGAGGGAGGTTATGGTGTATAGCACACCTCTTGGGGGAGGGACATAATCTTCAGAGGAACTTTACCTAACAAATGCAATAAGTAGCACCTAACTCTTCATCCCCTCAATGATTTGAAACAAAATAAAAGAGGTGGGGAGAAGAAAGATGACTCATTAAGTGAACCATGTAAAAGATAAAAGCTAATTGGTGAGATACAATGAAATGGAAGTGGATATTATAAGAGTTAAATTTACTAAAAACACAAAATATAAATGGATGTAGATATGAGTGTATAGAAAAGGTGAGAACTCCCTATCTGCAATGCTTGGTTCCAGTGTCTCACATATTTTCAGACTTTGGTAACAATGAGATATCTAGGGAATGAGACCCAAGTCTAAACACAAATATATTTATATCTTATATACAACTTAAACACATAACCTGAAGATAATTTTATTTTTCCCTTTGGACTCCAAATAAACTTTGTGACCTGACCTTGGGTAAGATCAGATCTGAAATTTTCCCCTTCTGGATTAATGCTGACTCTCAAAAACTTTTGAATTTTGTAGCATTTTGTATTTGGTTTAGGGTTGTTTAATCTGTATATATGAGTATACAGGAAACATAGATTTAGTGTTCATCCTTCCTTAAAATAGTCACCATTGACACCTACAAATGTTATCATGAATGTCTAATTCAATGAAAGTTGTAGAAAAGTAGATACATTTAATACTAGCCTTTGGCTGCTATTAGTCATTTCCACACACAATTGCTTCAAGGCACATGGTGTGTTCACTTTGAAATGTACTTTTAAAATCTATGAAAGACAGATTTTTACAATTAATGTTAAAGGAGACTTTAGTTTTAAGAAAAGCAAGTAAGAGTTTGAACTAACACCTAAAAAGTGTATAAAAATGGGTTTTTAGTACACAAACTAGAAAACTACTTATGAATTGTCTCCCTAAACAGAGTCACATACATTAAGAAAATTTAGAGTATATAACTTATACCTGCTAAATGCTTTTACTGTTTAGTTTTGTAGACAAAAATAATACTATGTTAAGTGAAATATAAACACATAAAAGAAATTTACATAAAGGGAAAATGTGTGTGTGTAAAGAATTCCTGCACAGTTATAAACCCTCACTATACATCTTTCAATAATGACTGGGACAAAATACCCCCAAAGTTATACTAATGTCACCTAATCTACAATTGTTCAGAACCATTTTCAATTCACTGATTCCTTGCCTAAGAGAAAAAAAATAAAAAAAATCTACTTTATTACACAGAACAGAGTACAAATCAAAGAACTCTGCAGGAGGAAACTTTTTGTGTTGACAGTTCTAGGACATACTCAATTTTTCTTCAACTTTAATAAGAAGACATCCAGTAACATGTGGCTGCTGTCAATCAGTTAATTAAGTGATTTAATTCTGTGTCTGCAAATCAATACCAAGGAAATACTAGATTATATATGATAAATCTATTTATCGGGTAAACTTATATTTTGCTCTCAGAGTACAATAAACTGATTTTTTTTCTGTTTGCTACTGAAAAACTACACACTAAAAAGTGATGGCATTTGTCCCCAAAACATGAAAGTTGAGCAAGTCTAGATACTTTGAATAATTTCTTGGCTAATAGAATGGTGAATATATTTTGTCTGGAGAAAACTGAACAAGTCCAGCAATACTGAAAAATGATAGGCCAAGGTCAGCAAATCTTTTCTGTGAAGAACCAGGTAGTAAATACTTTAGACATTCCAAACCAAGAGGCAAGTCAAAGTTACTATGTAAGTAATTTCTAGGCATGAACTAGGTAAAAGATAAAGGCTGTGCATTGACACACAGATTGAAAGTGGATGTTATAGAAATTAAATCTACTAAAGACAGAAAATATAAAAGCATAAAGTTGGGAAAGTATACATGGTATATAAGAAGTACACTTTCACTTAAGTAAGATGAGAAAACACATTTCCCTTTTCCCCAACCACTAACATTGTTCCTAGCCTTACCACTGTGCTTTACAGACTGCATCGTTAGGCACTTTTTGCATTGGCATTACCAGCTTTCCATGTTACACCCCTTATTTATTTTAAAAGTTTAGCATTTAGATACATGTTTATTTTTCCTCTTTGAGATTACTATTAAATATCTTTCTATTCTGTATCCTCCTCATGTTCCTAATGGGTGGAAATTTTTCTTAGTTTATACATAGATAAAATTATTCTATGATTGCTTTTCTACATATATGAATCCTGAAAATATAAAACATTTATATTTAGGCTTCCAAGGTGAGGTCTTTTTTTTCCTTCTAACTGGCACCAGGGCTCCTTATTTCACAGCTCTGATTGATTTTCTCTCTTGTGGTCTGACTTTTTTCTGTACTATGGTCTGATTGACCACAACAGAGAAATCATGGCTAAAGTAAATGCTATTTTTAATACTTGTCATTATTAGGCAATAGCCTAGGAAAATGTCATAATAATTGCTTTAACATTTACTTTTAAAAATATATTTTGTATCTCCTTTGTATTATATGAAATAAATAGACTTAGCACTGAAATGATTATCTGTATTTGAATCAGTCAGATATTTTTGCTATTTATAAACTTATCCAATCTTTAAGGTGTAGCATTTCATTGAGGTTGAAGTTTGCTGTACTTCACATTCACTTAAGCTACATGAGAGATTTAGAACAGATTTATTCCATGACCCAAATTCAAAGCCATTCAGATTTGCCAGTTAAATAATCTTCACGGTCTCAGCACGCTTTGTTCCATGTAGTTGTCTCAATTAAATTTGATATTATACACTAAGTGAAAAGAAGCCTTTAAACTATTCAATTTATTTTAAAGAATTGACTTTGTAAGATTAATTGCTTAGGAAACTCTGCAAACAATTGGCCTTTCTAAACAACACTTTTTCTTTCTAGAAATATTTTTAAATTACTTGAGAAAGGCTTTCTGAAGCTTTGGTTTGAAAAATATTTAATTGGAATTAGCATTCAAAAAGTTAAATGTCCTGTAGTCAGAACGATGCTGACCAAAGGAGGAAAAATTGTCAGCGAGAAGGAGTTTTCTAACTCAGTTTCTTACAACTTCTTTTTACTTTTGGCAAGTAGGCATCCTTTTTATCTTTAAACATACCTTTTATTCAAGGCCCAATTTAAAATGATACTTCCTGAAGTTTTTGTTTAAATAACTTAATCTTCTCTAACCCTTACTATTTCAAACGGTGCTTTAAAACTCACATGTTCGTATTTGTTCTTCTCTTTTGCTTGGCTTGGAGGAGAATGAAGTGCCTCCTACTTTCTAGATTTTGTGTCTTTCCTCATATTTTAGTGGGATCATTCTCACAATATCAGAAAAATTAGCCTTCTCGTGGCTATTTATACTGCTAACCCTACCTGATAGTGTTAGTTAAGAAGACTGCCTAACACACAGAAAGTGCCTAACAAGTTATATAAGGCAGGATTGGGGAAGTCAAATGAATGAATGGGAACATAGAGGATGCAGTATTTGGCAGAATAGAAATAAGATGTTGCTGTTACAAATACTGTATCCTTTCTTATTTATTTGGAAAATGTAGTGTCTTTCAGAGGAACCAGAAAATAAGATATAGATTGTTCTTCTGGGCTCCAGGGAGGGCAGCCTGCCCACGTTCACTGTTAAATTCCTCAGCCTGGGCTCTGCGACTTATTCCTTACTATGCTCAGGCCCCACCCTCACGCCAAGTCTGAACTCTCATCACAGCAGAGGTTATGGCATTAAGAGTCGGTAACAGAGACTCTTGTAAGGCTTCTTGAGTATTTGTTATTTGTTCTTTGTTGTCTAGTAGGCATCTTACTTCAGACATCTAAAAGTTACTTCCAATCTTACATCTTAAAAACTAAAAATCTCACTGTCTCACCCAGACTTGAGACATACCCCTTCTTCCTTGTTATTCCACATCGCAGTTGCTAGCTACTTCAATTTGCATTTGTTAGATGAAAACCGCCACATCTTAGACAGTGAATGTCTAATCCAACAGCAAGTATTCTCTCCCTCATCAGTGCCACTAATCATAACTGAGGCTAAGATCCTGTGACGGGCTGAAATGTGTTACCCTCAGACTCATACGCTGAAATCTTAACACTTTGGACTTTAAAATGTGACTATATTTTGATGACAGGACCTTTAAAAGGGTGATTATATTAAAATGAGACCATCAAGTTGGGGCCTAGTCCAATATGATTGGTTTCCTTTTCAGAAGAGGAGATGAAGGCAGAAATACCTGGGTTACTGGGGCAGAGGAGAGACTGGGTGAGAACACAGCAGGAAAACGACAAAACACGAACCAGAAGGAAAGGCCTTAGAGGAAGCTAATCAGAAAGACATTAGATGTCTTAGATGTCTTGACCTTAGATGTCTAGTTTTCACGATTATAAGAAATAATTGTGTGTCGTTTAAGCCACTTGTATGTGTTTGTATGTGTTTGACACCATCATCTCACACCCATACTGTTCAACAATGTATGAACTTTCTGATTCTACTCTGACCTGCTACGATCTATTCATCACATAATATCTACAATTATTCTTAGAAAACAAGCTTTCAGATGGGATTCTTCCGCCAGAGGAAGCCCTATGAGTTCCTGTATTCCGTGGAACAGAACATGTACCACTCCATTGTTCTGCCGGGCTTTGAGATCTTTCTCAACGCTCCTTCTCTGCCTCAGCTCCTTCCACAATCCTCCTACCCTCTCTATTCTAGCCCTATTCATGTGGAATGAATGTGAAACCAAATAAATTAGATGAAAATGTTCTCTGTGCCTATTACATGCCTGCTACAAGACCTATGCACATGTGTTTCTATGTGTTTTTAATTCTATCCCCAAAGTTTTCCATGTTTCCTAGTTTAATTTTTGGTCATATTTCTAATCGAATATAACTTTACAGGGAGGACCTTCTCGACACTTCTCTCTAAAATAATTTCCTTCTGCTACTCTCACATCTATATTCCCTTTTCCTACTCCATTTCCCTCATAGCAATATTTATTAGTTTACAGATTTCTAGACTCTTTTCCACAACTAACCTTTACGCCATATAAGAACAGGTATGATGTTTATTTCACTCAATGCTGTATTCCCAATATTTAGAATAGTTCACAGCACAGATTTGACAGTCAGTAAATATATATTAAATGTGTGACTGAACAAAAGGTTTTGTTGACTAGTTATCAATACAGATCACCTCATTTATCAAACTACTTAGCCCACTTCTAGCTGATGTTTTATGTCCGTATTTTAGAGCCAGATACATTTTTTCCTCTTATGTTTGATTTGGAGAAGAGTAACCTGCCCCTGCCCCTGCCCTGTCTGTGTTTGCTTCTGTTCTACTTTAGAATCTGTCCCTAGGATGGTTTGTCTCTTATGCAACAACTATTTGTCATTGTACCATACAATTTTAGTTTCAGGTAATTTGACAATCTGAGATTTCATTTTCTGCCAATGTTCAATACCCAAATGCTTTATTGTTTTTTTATTTGTTTGTTTGTTTGTTTTTGCTGCTGTTGTTGCTTCCTTGCTTTTGTTTTCTACAGAAAAAGGCCAAAGTAGTGATGGAAAAGAAAAGGCACAAAGATTGCAGACAGCTAACTAAAATACAAAGTATTTGCCTTTTTTCTGTCTTCATCCAGCATAACCCATCTTTCAAACATTTCATTTTCCTCATGGTGTTTTCTAGCTCAAGACTATCTCCAACATTCATTACTTTTGGCACATGTCTCTTCACTTATATTTGGAATCCTTAAAAGATAAATAGAAGTTTTGCAAATTCAAAAGCTGTGTCTACCTCCAAGAACAAGTCAGGGAGATGATTATTTAGTTTAGAGATTACAATTGTGAAATATTTGGTATAAATAAGTATACTTTGCCAGGCAGGTCTGAGCTGAGGCTGACACCTATTTCCTCTTTACATTTCAATATCCCCTAAAATTGGAACTTTATAACAAAATAAAAGTGAAATTTGGGAAGGCACTTTTGCTGAAAATTAAATTCTTAGATTGTCAAAAGTAGCAAATCTTTTCTAGTATTCCTATATTGCTATCTCATGCTTTCATAACAAATATGAATCATTTTCATCTAATTTATTTGGTTTCACATTTCAAATAATGTCACATCATTGTAGTTGCATTATACGACTGAGTTTTACACACGAATCTGAAAAAATAAAATAGCTTATGCAAGCAGCATCTTAAAATATCCCTCAACAGTTAGTACTCAAGTGAAAATAGAAAATTTAACAATATCCGATACTATGAAAAATGAGTTCCATAATCAATTACTCACATGATTCTGAAAACATTAGTAGACAAAATATTTGTACTGTTTGTAAGTAGATGATTGCTATGGCAATGCTGGGCAAGATTTGATCTTACCTATTGTTTTATTTTCCTAATACCACAAACTTAATGACGTCAAATGATACAATGGTATTTTCTTACAATGCTAGAGCAAAAGTTTAAAATAAAGGTGTTTGTAGTGCTTCTTTACTTTTGAAGTCTTCAGGAAAGATTTCATTTTCTTGCCTTTTTCAATGTTTAGAGGTCACTTGTATTCTTTTGCTCCCAGGCCCTTCCTCATACCTATCCAACTTCTGGAGTCTCTACTACTGACTGACTCTCCCCCCATTCTCTTTTAGGATGCGTATGATTACTTTGGGTCCTCCTGGAAAATACAGGAAAATCTCCAGATTTATAAACTTTAAATTAATCCCATCTGTAAAGTCCCTTTTATCAACTAACATAATATATTGACAGGCTTCAGGATATATGTTAGGATATAAATATTTGAAGAGATCATGAATAATAGTTGAATAAAGCACATATATATACATGTATGTACTGGTTCACACACACACACACACACACACACACACACACACACACACATGCATGGGTGCCAAAATATGTGTATTACTTTTTAAAGTTGAAGTTACCCTTGCTGGGCAAGTATACCTAGATATGCAACACACATCCATTCTGTGCTTTTGGGAATGATTAATTTTATTTCCAGTAAGATTTCAACTTTCAGAGAAATCACTGAGTATTTTCAGTGATACAATTGCCTTATGTAGTCATAATATATATAAATGCCAAGCACAGGTGATCTTTGCTTGGGGAGGTTATGTTCTGTATTGTTGTAAGAATTTGCTAGTCTGCAAGGGATTTTCTGTTTTCCTCTTTTTGCCTGTGACAACCACATTGACACTACCATCGTTTGTGCCTAAAGAATTTTACTGTTGCACATTCAACACACTGGGGAGTCAGACACATTGGTCACTGTCTGACATTGACCAAGTTTCACCATTTCAAAGCTCACAATACATCTCAGCTCCCAGATTTCAGCACATCACCATGCTAAAGTGACTTGAGGAATCTTGTCATTCCAATTTCTCATACTTTTTCATTTGTTTGTTATTTTGACAATCGTACACCATTACACACACCAATAGGTAATGCTATAGAAAAACAGGAAAAAATTTAGTATGAAAATTATCAAGCCACCTGTCATAGATAAAGTCACTTTAAAATAATAGTTATCTAGAAATATTTCTAAATTATGTACAGTAGCTGATAAACTCCTCTTAAACCCTTACACTAACTTTCATCTGCTCTTTCTATTTTGATTAAGAAGGGTATTATAAGCCCCAATACCCATGTCTCTTGCTTTCTATACATCCCATGTTTATTAGATTATTATATCCATCACTGCTTGGTAACTACAGCCCTTGATCATTTTTTAAAAATATATCAACTGTGGCTCCTTTTGTACTATAATTGCAGAGGTGGGTAGTTGCAACAGAAACCCTCTACCTGCAAAGCCAAAAACATTTACTATCTGGTCGTTTACAGGTAAGTTCGCCTGACCTTAGTGGAAAAGACAGAATATCATTAGTGCTTCAGTGAGGAGGCAGTGATAACTTGAGATAGCCTGTATGTGAGAGAAAACTTTAGATAGCCTGTATGTGAGGACGAGGTTTTATTTGTTTTTGTTTTTAATATATATAATGTATTTTTATTTCCAGTCTGCAGAACCATAACTGGTGCATGGTGAAGCTAATGTTAACTTTGCCACATTTATTATTTTCTCTGTTTGGACAGAGAAAAACATTGGAAAAAACACTTTTGCAATGTGAAAAATTAAGACTTATCAATAAAGGAACTCTTCTTTTAACAACTCTATTCTCTACATTTTTCCTCATACAAACTAGTCACAATTTTAGGGAAGTATGGAACAAAATACAGCTATGATTTATAATCCTTTTAACATAGGATTCCATTGTTTCTACAAAGTAAATGTTGTCTGAAACCCTATTTAGAGGAACTAAAGTTTCAATAAGCTAAAAGAGATAACTTTTCTAGAAATCATAACCATTAGTGAGTGTTTTACTGAGCTCTGGTGTTTTCATCTAGATCTTTGGGACCTGAGCACAATGAAGAAATATTCTTCACATCTTCTCTGTATTTTAAATGTTTCCCTAAATCTCTAAAGCAATGGCATTTCAAGTGAAACTCTTACCCACACATGGTTTATATGAATAAACTATGCCTGCCTATAAAGTGCCAATATGAATTGTTGCACACTAAGAAAAGATGACTGATTTGTTTGTTTGACACCTATCTCATCCACTTTAAAGAGTTAAAAAAAATGCTTTACTGGTCTAGATACTATTAATTCTCTACTGATGATCCAGAAAACACACAAATGACAAAATCTATGAAAAATGTGGACTCTCTTGTTTAGATGAGGATGGAATAATTTTTTTTTTTTGAGACAGAGTTTCACTTCTTAACCATTGGTAGAGTGCTGTAGCATCACAGCTCACAGCAACCTCCTATTCCTTGCAATTCTCTTGCCTCAGCCTCCTGAGTAGCGGGGACTACAGGCACCTGCCACAATGCCCAGCTATTTTTTCGCTGCAGTTTGGCCAGGGCTGGGTTTGAACCTACCACACTCAGTATATGAGGCCAGCACCTTACCCACTGAGCCACAGGTGCTGTACAAGGATGGAATAAAATTTTAAAAGTCCAACATGAAAATGTATTAGAACATATCAGAAAGATGGCAGCACCTGTGGTTCAGTGCGGAGGGTGCCGGCCCCATATACCGAGGGTGGTGGGTTCAAACCAGGCCCTGGACAAATTGCAACAATAAAATAGCCAAGCATTGTAGTGGGCATCTGTAGTCCCAGATTCTCAGGAGGCTGAAGCAATAGAGTCGCCTGAGCCCAGGAGTTGGAGGTTGCTGTGAGCTGTGTGACGCCATGGCACTCTACCGAGGGCGATGAAGTGAGACTCTGTCTCCATGAAAGAAAGGAAGGAAGGAAGGAAGGAAGGAGGGAGGGAGGGAAGGAAGGAAGGAAGGAAGGAAGGAAGGAAGGAAGGAAGGAAGGAAAGAGAGAGAGAGAGAAAGAGTCAGAAAGAGGAAAAGATCATCCAGACCTAAGAATAAGCTAAGTACACTGAGACTCAGAGGTCAGAATAGGCATTCTTGAGAATTTGCCCTAAATGGTGATTATAATGGAAGACCATGAAAGTGGCCACAGGAGTTTCTGTCCATCATCTGAATTCAGAACCTAGAATTTAGGCAACTATTTCTCCTTCTATATGGAATCCTATTACTAGTTCTTTCAGGAACTTTATTACAAGTTGTGCCCACTAATCATATTACACCTATGTGGGATATATACTTAAATTTTTTCCTGCTCATATATTTAAATTTTTAATAAAAACTGAAATAATTCCTCAATCTAGTTAGTGCTTGTAAGGATTCAAAGTTAAATAGTTTTTTTTCATGTTAGGGAGGAAAAATAATGTAATGGAGTGGAGACAGGGAAAAGAAGCGCCAAAATGGATCTACAGCGTGTATTATAAAGCCAGCTTCTATTATTTCAGCATAAAACCTTAAGAAAACTCTGAATCCAGTGTAAAACCTACTCCTTTTTTATACTGTCTGGGGAGAAATAACTGGGGCACTTAGAGTCCACCAAATCCTTTTGATAACATATATAATTGCATAATAATTTTTATTTAATTTCTTCAGTTCCATGTTAATTTTTCCTTATTGTACCTGTAAAGCCTTCAGGTCACATACTTATCACATGTTTCCGGAATTTCACAGTAATGTTTTCTATATCAAATGGAGTATTTGCAGAAGTGTAGGTCATATTAATTTTATGGCTATAATGTTTCAAGTTTATTAGGTTCTTCTTCTCTCGTACACAACTCGATTCTCCTTTTAATTAGTTTTCACTTTCACAAGGATATGCTAACTGTCTTATAGTCTGTTTTTATTCTTTGTACTCTTTGGTAACAGTGGTCAGTTAAAAAAAATTCTGTTGACAAATTTTAAAAATATTAGCTGATTAACAGTATTACTTAGCTAAAATGTGGTAAAGAAAATTTCAGTTACTGTCAGAAATAGTACTAAAATCACACAGAAACTATGCAATGTGATATCTTTGTGTCTGTCATGGTTATTTAAATAAAATACAGTGAGAGTAAATTCAAATAACATTTATTTAAGGTTTAAGCTGAGAAATTGAAATGCAAATGAATTATTATTACATTTCCAACGGTAGATGGTCTTTTAAGTGAATATTATTTATTACATGATTTTATTTTAATTTGGAAATAATTTAAATCAATAGAAACTTATTTTAGAAATTATAAAAAGTAGCAAACTAATTTAATATATATACATTTTAATATGTGAAGGGTCAGGAGAAAACTTCTAAATACGGATCAAAATTGTTTTCACATAATAAATGAGAAAATAT
>CAUYRH010122333.1:0-21963 GCA_963574655.1 Perodicticus potto | reverse complement strand
GATTCTCTTGCCTTGGCCTCCCAAGTAACTGGGACTACAGGTGCCTGCCACAATGCTTGGCTATTTTTTGGTTGCAGCCGTCATTGTTGTTTGGCAGCCCAGGCTGGATTCGAACCCGCCAGCTCAGGTGTATGTGGCTGGTGCCTTCGCCGCTTGAGCCACAGGCACTGAGCCTGAATTCATTGAATTCTTGAGACAACTTTTGAATTGCTCCTTGAATTTCTAATTCCAACCTTACTTGCATTCTATTAATCTTATTTGCAATCCAAACTCTGAATTCAATTTCTGACATCTCAGCCATTTGTCTATGAATGGGATCTTCAGTTGTGTCCACCCTATCATTCCTTGGGGGAGTTGATCTACTCTGGTTATTCATGTTACTGGAGTTTTTTCACTGATTCCACCCTATGATTATTTCACACCATTTGGATAGATGAGAAGATAAGGTGAAGAGGGGCTCCTGGAGTAGTGATTAACCAGCCCTTTACCCAAGATCTGTGACTGTTGTCTGTACCTTTTCCCATAGAGCTTTGCAAGTGGCTTGTACAATGCTACAGCCTGAGACACTGAGGACTTACTTTGTGTGGTGGGGCTAAGTGGCTCTGTCTTTAGCTGGTCTCTATCCTAGCCTAGTGAATTAGTTACTCTGTGTTGAAGTATCAGCTGTGGAGAAATACCAGCAATTACGTCACCCCGCCCTCCATGGGCAACAACTGGAAAAGGAAAATCAAACCTTCCCACAACCATACCCCAGGGTACCACTTTGGATAGTCCTTGGGTGATTGGTCTAGTCTGAGTGATCCAAATCAATTATCCCAGTTAGCACCCAGTCTCAAGTGAGGGAGTTCAAAAGGTCTCTGGCAACTAGATAGTAGGGGTCTGCCGGAAGCTCTAGTAGGACTCATTCTGGTGCTCTGTGGAATCAGAAGGAACCCCCCCAGCAAATGAATTAGTCTGGGAAGGTTGATGCCTCCTTCCCCACCTTGCACTTCTGTCACACCCAGTCACTGGTAACCCTGCAGGGCTATGACCCAATTCCTTCCAATGAGCAGATGCTGCAGGCGTTTGAGCCTGCCTGAGTCACTGGGAAATCTTATGTCTCCTTGGTCAGACCTCTGCACTCTGTCACCATCCAGCAGGAAACGCTGAGGCCTGACAACCTCAGGTGGTTAATGGAAGCTGAGGCGGTTCACTCAGTTCCAGCCTTGCCCCTGATTGATGTTGCTGACACTTATGTTTGCACAGAATTTGTGAGTCTGTCCTGGTTGTACACCCCTGAGGACCAGGTGCTGTTTGAGTTCACAGAAACTTTGACTTAGCCCTGGTCTGTGCTGCTGCCCAGAGCTGGCGTTTCTGTTTCCCCTGCAGTCTGTGTTGGGGTTGTTGCAGTTAGAGCTCACACTCAGATTGGAGTTCCAGCCTCAGCCTGCCTGCCTTTGTCTCAGCTATGATCCCCTGAGGGCCGGGTGTTTCTTAGGCTCACTAAAGCAGTCCTCTGGCTCAGCCCTGTGCTGGGAGTATGCCATCCCTGCACACATGTCTTCAATTCTCCATCCCACCGTGTTCCACCTAGGCCAGTACCCTTTGCTCGCGGGGTCTGTGTTACCTTCCCAGATCTATTCTACCAGTATGTGCCACCAGAGAAGATGCCAGGCTTTCTCTGGTTGCCCAGAGAGACCAGGAGTGTCCTTCCAAAACATCTCCAGGGATGTGAGCCCTATTGTTCCCACTGCTGCTGCTGCTGCTCTGTGCCAGAGGGCACTGCCTCTCTCTTTCCCATACGGTTCTTTCAGTCCACCGTTTTCTCCTTACCCCTGTGCTGCAGAATCAGCACAGACCTGCAATAGCCCATGCCCTGTCCACTCCTCTTGAGAAAATGCCCAAGAATCTGGACTCCATGGGGGACAGGCTTCCAGACCTTGCAGTGAGAGTGGAGGAGAGTACTGAGAGTTCAGAATTGCAAGTAGAGAATATATACAGTTTTATGCCTGACAGGAGAGTGCCATGGAATCCTAGTAGGGGAAGGAGTTCTGGTTTTTAGAGGATCTCTCCTGTGGGATAAAATGGGAGGACATTTGAACTCTGCTTGATTGTTTGTAGAAAGTATACTGCCAGATGTTCTCATGGGGGAGGGAACTCCAGTCTGCTTGGCGATGGATTTTGTATCTTTTGTTTGTATCCTTGGGGTCGCAGCTTGCCTCAGCAGGGTTGATGTGCATTCTTCAACCTTCTCTCTTGGCTTAGCTCCATACCATCAGCTTACTTGTTAAACTTCTGTCCTTTAACTCTCCTTCTAGACGGGAGCTTCTGTGGAAAGCTGGCTCCAGTTGGCCATCTTGCCTCTGCCCCCTTACTGAAACTTATTAATAAGAAAAGAAGAACTAATCCCATTTCATTGTGGGCAAGAGACATGAACAGAAGTTTCTCTGAAGAAGACAGGTGTGAGGTCTACAGACACATGAAAAAATGCTCATCATCCTTAATCATCAGAGAAATGCAAACCAAAAACACTTTGAGATATCATCTAACTCCAGTAAGAGTAGCCCACATAACAAAATCCCCAAACTACAGATGTTGGCATGGATGTGGAGATAAGGGAACATTTCTGCACTGCTTTTGGGAATGCAAGCTAATATGTTCCTTTTGGAAAGAAATTTGAAGAACACTTAGGGATCTAAAAGTAGACCTGCTGTTTGATCCTGCAATGGTAGGTGTATATCCAAAAGACCAAAAATCACTTTACAACAAAGATATTTGCACCAGATTGTTTATTGCAGCTCAATTCATAATTTCCAAGTCACGGAAGAAGCCACATGACTACAGACTAAGATGAAGGGGGAAAAGGAAGGGAAGGGGACAGGGAAGGTTGGATGGAGAGAGGGTAAATGGTGGGACCACACCTATGGTGCATATTGCAGGGGTACATATCAGATCTATTAAGTGTAAAGTATAAATGTCTTAACACATAAGTAAGTGAGGTGAAGGCTATATTAACCATTTTTGATGTAAACATTCCAAATTGTATATAAAATCAGCACATTGTACCCCATAAATGCATTAATGTATACCTGATTTATGTATTTACGACTTACGAAAAAAATGTTCATTCCATGAAATACTACTCAGCAATAAAAGGGATGAACTATTGATAACATAAACAATTTTGGATAGATCTCAAGGGAATTATGTTGAGCAAAACAACCAATCTAAAAAAGGTTGCCAACTGTGTGGTTCTATTTATAACATTCTGGAAAAGATCAGATGATAGAGATGAAGAACAGATCAGTGAGATTAGGGGTTGCCAGGCCTTAGAGACAGGGTTTGGGAGAAGGGGGGGTGGTATTTATAAAAGGGCAGCGAGAGACATCCTTACGGTGATGAAACTGTTCTAAATATCACCTGTGGTGATGACTGTGCCAATCTATCAACATGACAAAATTTTATAGAACTGAACACACACACAAATTAGTACATGTAAAACTGGTGAAATATGAGTAAGGTGGGTAGGTGATATCCATTTGCTGGTTGTGATATTGTACTATAATTATGTAAGACTACCACTGGGGGAACCTGGGTGAAATGTTCATGGTTACTTCATGTTACTCTTTATAACTGTATGCTGTAATAAATACAATTATCTTAAGTTTAATAAAAAATGACACTGAAAGCTGGGGGGAAACCCAAATTAATGTAATTTAAAAATATTAATCTATAAAAACAAATAAATCGATAGCAAGTTAATGGCATTTTGGATAGATTTTGTTTAAATGGCCCCTGTATCCTTATCTTTATATAAATAGTAACAACTTTTTTAGAAAAGATCTGAATGACCCAGTGCTCATGCCTGTCACCCCAGCACTCTGTGAGGCCGAGGCAGGTGGACTGCTTGAGCTCAGGAGTTTGGGACCAGCCTGAGCAACAGCAAGACCCCTGTATCTACTAAAAATAGAGAAGCTAGCTGGGAGTCGTGGTGGGCATTTGTAGTCCCAGCTACTTGGGAAGCTGAGGCAAGATGATTGCTTAAGCCCAAGAGACAGGTTGCTGTGAGCTGTGATGCCACAGCACTCTACCCAGGGTGATAGAGTAAGAATCTATCTTAAAAAAAAAAAAGACATGCCACCAGGAAATTAGCTATGTGACTTATAGTACGGATTCATGTTACCACAAACCTACAGTTTCCTAAGCCCATTTTAATAGCTTTCTTGTAATTTACTGGTATCTTTAACTGATTTAAATTCATCATCTTTATTTTAGATTATTAGAAAAAACTCAGGTTATTGTTAGTCTGTGTGAGATTCTCTGGTTTATTTAAGATGGGTTCTACCTTGCCGAGCAAATGTTTTTGGAATTCTCTTAGAAGAGTCAGAACAGGCTTGGCGCCTGGGGCTCAAGCAGCTAAGGTGCCAGCCACATACACCTGAGCCAGCGGGTTCGAACCCAGCCCGGGCCACCAAACAACAATGACGGCTGCACCAAAAAATAGCCCGGCGTTGTGGCGGGTGCCTGTAGTCCCAGCCACTTGGGTGGTAGAGGCAAGAGAATCGCTTGAGCCCAGGAATTGAAGGTTGCTGTGAGCTGTGATGCCACCACACTCTACTCAGGGCAGGAGCTTGAGGCTCTGTCTCAAAAAAAAAAAAAAAAAAAAGAGTCGGAACAATTGGGTAGCAGAGTCCCATTATTTTGACTGAATTGGTGCCTTCCAGCTCCTTGGTTCATTCTAGAAAGCACAAAGCTCAGATTTCCAATAACTTTTGCTGCTGTGCACTGAATATGACCCCCCAAATGCACATTCCCTGACCCCCCCCCAATACAACTGCATTTGGAGACAGAGGAATTTGGAGGCAACTGAGGTTAAATGAGGTCGTCATCTAAGAGGACTGGCTGTATTCTGAGAAGAGAGTGAGAGCAGTCTCTTCTCTATTTCTCTCTCTTCACATGCATGCACTTAGGAAATGTCGTGTGAACACACCTTGAGAACGTGACCATCGCAAGCCAGGAAGAAGGCCCTTTCCAGAACTCAGGCCCTCTCCAGAGCTCAGGCCCTCTCCAGAGCTCAGCCACACAGCACCCTGACCTGCTTCCCGCCTCCAGGGCCTTGAGAATGCTGTTTAAGCCACCCAGTCTGCGGTATTTTGTTTGGTGGTCTGAGCAGACTAACACAGTTCCAAGTTGCAACTAGGTGATTCTGTTTAGTGAAGGGAAAACTAGTAGGTCAACAAGCGAAGTCTACGTACTTGTTTTCTCCAGTGTTTAGGGGGTTGGCCATCCTGATGGATGCCTGGACAGAAGGAAACACTTTAAGACAGGCCATCATGGGAGTCTGAAGGGGAAGCACCAGCTTTGGCAATTGTTGGAAGCTTCCTACGATGCATTTGGGGTGAGGACAGGCTGTCCTCAGAGGCTTGTGTCCAGAGTGATGGGCCTTCTCCTTTTCTTTGCCAGCTCCTGATTTCACCTCTGGGCAATGTCAACAAACTTACGATCCTTCTTTATTAGAGGTGGGAGCACGGTCAAGTTGTACTGACAGTAAATTGAAAGAAAACAAAGGAATGTTTGATTCATTTCTAAACTGTTAACAGTTAGACTAAACCTTGTTAGGTTTCAGTGGAGAACAGCCAGATCAATACCGAGAGCAGTGCTTTCTCAACTTAATGTGCACACAGATAGCTTACCAAGAGTGTTGCCACCAGGATTCTCCTTCAGCTGGTCTGGGGCGGGGACCCCAGGCTCATGTTAGTGGTCCAAAGATCAGACTTTTCTTTGGAAGCAAAGTGCTAGATTTAGATTGGGACGTTCCTGAGACCAAGGTCACTGTCTTGTTTCCCATTTGATCCCCAGACTTGGCATGAAGCCTAGCACAAGAGTAAGTTCTCAATAAATATTTACTGAATTGAATTAATGGGGAACACTACCTACAAGGGCACATTTTGTATTCTCTGTTAGAATGAACTCACAGACGAAAACCAAATGGATAAGAACCAAAGCAGAGAGTGTTTGATTTTTACTCTTATAATAATTCTACCAAAAGGGACTTCCCTTTTCATATTTATGTTATGGATGGTAAAATCGAAGTTAGAGGGATTAAGTTGCTGACCTAAGGAAGTCTGGCAGCACATGGGTAGAACATGTGCCTTTGTGTTACTAAATGTTTCCTGCAGAAAGTATAAAATCTTAACCAAAAGTGGATCATGTAACTCTTAGGATCACACAGCTTGAGGCTGCTGTGTCCTTATTCCTCTATAATTGCTATACACTTGGCACAAAGGAACTAACATGTCAACGATGAGAGGATTTCTCAAAATAACTCAAAAATTCTCCGTGGGCTGCTTGGACAAACCAGCAGCTACCGAAAGCTCTTCTCTCTCCTAGCAGACAGAGGGGTTGCATCCAAGCTCAGCTCCTGGAAGACTTAAGATTTCCTCCCCAAGGGCAAAATCCCCGAGGCCCCTCCGGGTGCAGGGCAGCTGGTGCTCACATCCTGCTCCCAGCCGGTGGCCAGTCCAGCCCACCTGGCTGCAAAGTTGTATGATCAGATCGTCACCCTCTGCCAAGTTTGCTTTCAGAGTCACCCTAACAGAAAGAGCAAGAGGGCTCAGGGGCTCTCCCCGCCTGAACTCAGACCTCGCGTGTGCCAGCCCGGCACCGAGGCCCCAGCATGCCTTGGCACGACCAGGAGCACTTCTACCTTCTGGGGCTGATCCTTACTTTAGAAATTCTCCCGATAAACCCTACTCCAAAACCCAAGCCTGCGGTGACGGGGAATTCATCCGAGCCTTTGTACATACTGTAGGAGGCGGTCACAAACAGACCACTTAACTTGCGTGACGAAGGCAGTGTAGCTGCGGGTTTTCAAATTTATGTATTAATTAATTAATTAATTTATTTATTCTTATGTATTTATTTTTGGGGACAGAGTCTCACTCTGTTTCTTTGGGCAGAGTGTCATGACCTCATAGCTCACAACAACCTCAAACTCTTGGGTTCAAGCAATGTTTTTGCCTCAGTCTCCCGAGTAGCTTGGGACTACAGGCGACCACCAAAATGTCGGGCTAGTTTTCTATTTTTAGTAGAGATGGGGGTCTCGCTCTTGCTCAGGCTGGTCTTGAACTCCTGAGCTCTGGCTATCTCCCTGCCTTGGCCTCCCAGAGTGCCAGGATTACAGGCATGAGCCACCGCGCCTAGCTGGACTTCAAATTTAACCTCAGTTTTCTTTTCTTTTTTGTCACACTTCCTCACTAGTCTTCACAAACTTCTGCGGTCTTTTCGGAAGCAAGCATCGTTCGACGCTATGCTGGAGAACACTCAGCATCTGGATCTTTGCAACCTTGTCCCGACCCCCTTCGGATCCCCCGCCCCGTGGGTCCCCTCGAAGCTCCCAGTGACGGAATGTCTCCGAGCAGCAGCGTTCTGGAGGCCGTGTCGGCCCAAGGGCTCCAGTCGTGAAGGGAGCTTTTATTTCCGAAGAGGCCACAGGCCCAGAAACCGGCCCGTTTCTCTTTCCACAGCAACGCCCCGTGGCTTCCCGCCTGCGCCTGCACAGCCCAGGCTCTGCAACCGACGGCGCTGGGTTTTCGCCAGGGAGGAGGCAGACGGCTTGCGGCCTTCCTTCCCGGGACAGACAGTGACCAGGAGAAAGAGCTCAGGAGCCTGGCAGAGTTGTTCTTTGCGTGCCAAGGGGAAAGAATTCTTGCGTGTGTGTGTTCACAGCTCATTAGTGGGTTTGGTTTGGGGAAGGGCTTGTGGCAAACAAGCCCCAAGTGGAAAAGTTTGTCCCTCAACTGTGGGACAGGATGGCAGCATTTGCATTGCATCTATCTGAGCAAGAAGCATTTGTTAACATATCTATTACCACCAGGGGGAGCCTGTGTGTGTGTTTAAAGTTCCAGTCCCCTGGGACAGCAGAGAAGAATTCCAACTAGGGTGACAACATCATGATCAAAGTCCGGGCTTAAGACTTCGGGTTCAAAGTCTAGCTGTGTCATTTACTTCTCCCTGTTGAGATCCTTGGCAATGTATTAAATTCTCTAAGTCTGTTTGTCTAGAAAAATAAGCAAGCAAACAAATAAAAAAAAATCCCATCAGACTTCGTGTGTTGTCAAGGAGATGAGATGATTCCGGGTAAGGACTAGCGTAGTCCTGGTGCGTAGCCTGAGCAGTCACACACATCAGCCAGTGTCTATGTCCCTATGGTGCACTTCCCCCGCGAGAGGCCAGAAAGTGCAAAAATTGGGCAGTATTTGCCCAGTTAAGTTGTGGGTGAACAATACCTATACTTACATCTGTTTCTTGGTCTCTCTTGATCACCTAACATCCCAGTTTCCTTAACTGTCTCAGTTCACCCTATTGTTCTAAAGAAATTATTAACATCTTCTTTCTCTCTCAAAAATATCCTGGTTTTGGGCGATGCATACTATATTGTAAGGTCAGCCTATCTCTTGGGATTGGTATATTTTTAAGCCTCTTTTCAAATATAGAGAAGATGGTGGTTCTGAGGCAAAATCATTTTCAGTACACACAATAACGAGAACTGTGACAAGGAAAGTCAGATGGAAATTTTCAGTTTCAGAAATGGTGAAAGAGGCTCGGCGCCTGTGGCTCAATGGGCTAAGGCGCCAGCCATGTACACCTGAGCTGGCGGGTTCAAATCCAGCCTAGACCCGCCAAACAACAATGACGGCTGCAACCAAAAAATGGCCAGGTGTTGTGGCGGGCGCCTGTAGTCCCAGCTGCTTGGGAGGCAGAGGCAGGAGACTCGCTTGAGCCCAGGAATTGGCGGTTGCTGTGAGCTGTGATGCCACATCACTCTCTCCAGGGTGACAGCTTGAGGCTCTGTCTCAAAAAAAAAAAAAAAGAAAAAGAAATGGTGAAAGGGTTTTTTTCCTGTAGTGCAAACTGGAATGTATTTGTGTCCTAGCAAGTAGTGTTTTGGGAAGCTTAGAAGAATCTTGCTACACAATTTGCATTTTATACGGGCAACCCTCGTTTGCTAGAATGAATTATAAGCAAGCTAGAAATACTCCCAGGAAACACACACACACACACACAGAGCACACTGTTTTTCTGCTGTTGAAGCCCTCCTCTTCTTTTTCCCACCTCACTTCGTGTTCCTGGGGAGCGTGCATCTTCTACAAAGTGGTGTGATGAGAACTCTCATAATACTCCGAGCTAGAGGAAGCTGTCGGAGCTCGTTCACCCTAACACTGTGCAGCCATGTTAAGATACAACAGAAAGGAAGCATTCAAGGGCTGGAGGGATGCTCTGAGCTTCATTAGCAGCAACTGCGTCTACCTGAACAGAAGAGACGTGCACTGGTGTGAGTGTCACATGCTATCAAGCCATGTCAGGGACGTGTACCACAGCAGACAGAAAGAGACAATGAACACATGTGGCTGCCACGGCTGTAATGCATATGGAAGAATGCCTCATCCCACAGGTGCCGTGGAAATTCAGCCTCATCCCGCAGGTGCCGTGGAAATTCAGCCTCACCTCCAGTGGGGGCCTTGGAAATTCAGCTTCATCCCGCAGGTACCGTGGAAATGCAGCCTCACCTCCAGTGGGGGCCGTGGACATTTGGGGCTCAGGCCAGTTACTAGGTTCACATGTTCTCACTTCCTCAGGAGAGGAATGTCTATTCCTGTCATTACTCAGGGCACACATCACGTGCTAGCTACTCCCTCTCCTTCCCCCTTCTAAGAACGGGCACTGGGCTGTGACAGAAACACTGACATATGCCACCTCCTGCTACACGGTCCAAAGGTGAAGGGGAAAGCGAGCCCCCAGAGACCGGCCAAGGGCGTGTCTCTGCTGTGTCAAGCGGCCCCAGCAGGAGCCAAGCCAGATTTCATAGGAAGTTAGGAAGACGAAGTCGGATCTTACCCTTTCATCACAGCACCATTAGGTCTCCAGATCAACACATTCTAACCCACATCTGGTGACTCTGGATGGTGGCATGATTTATTGTCAGCCCCAAGTTGTCTGTCTTTGACATTCTACCCACTCACATATTTGCATATTCGGAAGCTGTACAAGCACAAAAATATTAAAATGAAATCCACTACAGGTTTCAGTAGAATGACATGTAATTTATTCATATAACTGACAATTAGGCAGTACTCAAAATTCATTTAAATAAGCCAGTGATTACACAAACATCTAATAATACTAAAATTGATAGTCAGAAGGTATAAAATACCATGGGTATGAAATGCCATGGTAAATACTATTCAACAGACTACAATCATAATTCCAAACTAAATCATGGTTTTTAAAATAATTTTTAGCAGTTTTGGAATGATTTGACTTTTCCCCTTCCAAGCAATTTACTTCTTTCAGTGACACAAGGTCATTCTTTTCAAGAAATATTGCACTGTGACATAACTTAGGTTACTCTCTTGCAACACATTTTCTTGCAAATTGTTTTTTAATATTGCTCCTCAATATAGAAAACAAACCAGTCAGCATTTAGTTCCCCAAGCAAAGATGCCTGGATCAGAGCAGTGCGAGTGTGTAACTGAGTTCAGTGAGTGGCAGGCAGTGAAAAACCTTTTGCAGCCTCTGAAATACATCAAATTCTTTTCTGAGGCTCCATGCATCAGAAACATGTCTAGGCATCCAAGCCCATGAAATTATGAGAATAAATTAATTTGATATCCAAATGACTATGACACAATTGTGACTGGGGTGGGGGTAAGTCACAGTATAATTCTGCAGTACTTCAAACAAAAACAGCTCCTACCTAAGGTTACTTCTTGTAAGCCTCGTTATGTTTTCATGAAGCACAGCTATGTTTGCAGGAACAGTTTGGCGTATCATGTGTCTGTCTGTATTATTGTGAAGTCTTATACTTTATCAGAAAGAGGTCCAAGCACGAACTTGGCTTGAAAAGCTAGCAGCAGTAGTCATGAAACATTATCAATAAATTAAAAGGCTTTCACAGAACATGATTCAGCTAAACCTTACATACAAAATACAGCTAGAGAAATACAATTCTTTAATGCTGAATTATGAGGGGGAGGAAAAACAATCTAAAAAAATAGAAAACTCTCTCCATACCTGGCTATCAAAGCAAGATGTAACACTGCACGATGCCACAATATGAGCAGTCACTGGGTGACAGACACTCCAGAAATAGTGGTATCTGGGGATCTTGGAATTAGGACCAAGAGATGAAAATACTGTACCAAAGGCATGCATGCAACCACTGTGTGCATTCCATGGGAGCTGTGACCTAAGCAGAGATCTAACAGGACGATGAGGCAGTGTTCCAGGGGACCCATTAACACCAGCGAGGCGACTACATGTTGATTAGACCTTCCGAGGCAGCAAAATGTGGGCACAGCGCCATGTCTGGGTTCTGCAGCTGTTTGATGATTCTCTTACGGAATTTCTCCCGCACACGATTAAATTCCATTATGTCCATGGGATCTTCTTCAATCCAAAACTTATGAAATTCGTGCATCAAATAGCCTGTTAGAGATAATATAATGGTAAGAATGCAGGAGAAAAAAGTCCTTAAATCACATTCAACATCATGCTGAGTGCTGAAGATGTTGGAGCAAACATTGGCCTCCAAGAAGCTTCAGAAGACATCAAAATAGAGCAAATTCCACTGTTTCCAGGTTATTCTTTAAGACCAGCACAGTAGAGGCTGCCACTCTGCAAGGTTTTTGCAAATGGCCCTGGAATTACTCTCTTCTCAAGCAGGAAGACAAATGAATTCCACTGTTTCTTGAATATGAATCACTTTGGGAACAAACTCTGAAAGGCTGACAGTAACTACTTTATCCTTCTTCTCCTAATTAAATTAACATAACGGTCCAATCTTTCAAAATTATTCTCCTCAGCCTTTTTTCTCTTGATATTCGGTTTAACTAAAGTTTTAAATTACTCTGACAAATCAAACAAATGCATTCTGACAATCTATTATGAGACAATAAAAATTGTAAATCAACTTTGAACAACAAAGACTGTTCATTAAACTACATGAAATTGTTAGTAAGACTTTCTTGCTCTGAAACATAATTTCATATTGAAGTGCTTTTGTGTCTCAAAAATGTTATCTATCAGTGATCTAGACTGGAAAAAGTGGGGGGGGATAAATATGAAGTATTTGAAATAAGAACCTATTCATTGCGTTCTGTTCCCCACCATGCTCTCTGCTCTCCACCATATTTGCTGTCTATTTTTAAGCACCACTTTCAGAATTGAAATTGGAATTCAATTCACATTTGATATTTTTATGAGATAAACTCATTGCAAGCTCAGGTGCATCTATTCATCAGAAATAAAAATACTTAAGGAAATAATCATAGTTAAAAAAGGAAAGAAATGATAAGAAAAGCAAGCATTATACCAACTTTTTTTTTGTCTTAATGTTAGAAGGCAGTAGAAGATAGGAGCCAGAAATCTGGTTTGAATCCTTGCTGTTCCACCCCACGTGTAAAGGGAAAGAGGAAAGGAATAAGCAGTGGACATTATGGGAGGGGAAAGGGGGAGAATTTGAAACAAACATGCTCAATTCTAACAGTTAAAGAAACATTAGAGCATTGGTGGCTTTTGCTTTTGTGCTAACTAGCTTTGTCTGGGAAACCTTCAGCATAGAGCTATAAAGTGATTTTTAAAAATCATTATTCATATTTCATAATACAAACCCAGAAATGACCTTGCGGTCCCCAACACACAGGCAGTTGCAGGTTCCCTCCCACAGACTCACCCCTCTGATTACTCATCTCGTCACATTGCTATCTGCCTGTCGTCTTTAAGCATGTGGCCTCTCCACGAACATAAGGGGAGAAGTCAGAGAATTTTGTTACTTTGCATTTCTTTTGGGTGGACTGTTGTATTTCTAGCCTGTCTTGGGGCCCTCCATATACAAAAACTGACATGACTCCTTTTAATCCTTCTTTTTTGTGAGATATTTTAATAATTATTTAAACTCAATATATAAAATATATTAAAATTATGAATGAGATTGTTGCGTTATTTTTGTTACAGATTTTCAAAATCCAGTGTGTATTTTATACTTAATGGCACCTCTCATTTGGACTAGTAACATCCAGTCCTCAGCAGCCACATGGAGCTAGCAGCTACCATATTGGTTTAGGGAGGAAGAGCCAAGATTTTTTTGTTTTTATTTTTTTAAGTACTTCTGACAGGGGACACACCGGCCATTACCCAACTGTCCTCTGGTTTATACAATCCAGGGTCCACTATCACTGTCACTGGAACAGGGTTACACCAGAAAAGCCTCAAATCAGCGGCGTCAGCCACCCCATGAACCATCTCCTATCTCTGCTCTCCCGACACTTATTTTCCCAGGTGGCATCCAGGCTTGAACTTCTCTGGTGATAACTCTGACTGTTCTATGAGAAACTTGATTCTTAAAAGGCTCTTCCTCATGCGGGGCCCAAATCTATTGCCCTCTATTTCATAGAACACATTCAACCTTACTCATCTCAGTTATGTGAAGTGTGCCGTATGCCCTCCACCTGTCTCTTTTCCAGGATAAGCATCTCTTTTTTTCTCACCATTTCTCACAAGCCGTGATTTGGAGTCTGCTTATCATCTGGTTCTTTTAATGCACATCAACAGAAACATGTTTTCTTTGATCTCAGCATCTTATTCTACCAAATGAATTCAACCATCTGTCCATTTCAGTGACTGGGAAAACTAAAATAGCCCAAGAATGGTCTGAGTTACTTGTAAGAAATACAGATCTTTCCAGATTTAACCAGAATTGGAGTTCAGTAAGATAGATCTCATGCCACTAACATTGAGAACCTTTGGTCTAGAAGAGGCTCTTTTTAAGTAAATTCCTTTAGGTTCTTCTAAGGGAACTTACTTAAATTTCCTTCTATTACAATTACTGTAAATTTCCTTCTATTATAATTTTTATGGTTCTAAAAGAGATCTAGGATAATTTATAGTATCTTCTTACTATATAAAATACATACATAATTTTCCTGACTGGTCTCTGAGCTCAAATGAAGAGGCCTGAGCTATTTTGTAGGTAGAGTCTGGTTTCCAACACCGTGAATTAAAATCATCCATGATGCATCTCATTAATATTTCATGGTGACAGAAATAGTCCTATTGACAATGACAAACAGGCACTGAGAAAAAAATTTTTAATGAAGATTTTACTTTTCTGCAATGTACATAAAAATGTTTACTTTTCTATAAAGTACTGGTGATTCCCTCTAAAGGTGATATATTGCAACGCAGTTATAGAAGAACACAAATGTGTTTTTTCCTCCATGTTTTTACCTCAGATGCAATTGTAGAAAAACATCTTGGAAGGTTTAAAGGGCTAGGGGAAGGGGATGGGCCATAACCTGACACAATTCTCAGAATCCTTCCTCTAAACGGCTTGCAGACTGATTCCCTGGGTCTCTCTTTCTCTAGCCCATGAGGAAAATAATTGGAGACCATATTACATGATTTTAATCAAAATACAGAAATGGGCTCGGCGCCTGTGGCTCAACAGGCTAAGGCACCAGCCACGTACACCTGAGCTGGCGGGTTCGAATCCAGCCTGGGCCTGCCAAACAACAATGACGGCTGCAACCAAAAAATGGCCGGGCGTTGTGGCGGGCGCCTGTGGTCCCAGCTACTTGGGAGGTGGAGGCAGGAGACTCGCTTGAGCCCAGGAATTGGAGATTGCTGTGAGCTGTGATGCCACAGCACTCTATCCAGGGTGACAGCTTGAGGCTCTGTCTCGAAAAAAAAAATGCAGAAATGGTGGCCTGGCTCCCAATGTACATATTGTAATCATCAAAGTCTACTCATTTAGAGAAATTACAGTCCTCAAAAGTTCATTTGGTCAGTTGGTCAGCTGACCCTTCTGTTCCCAGATATGTAACAGACACAGGAGGAGGCACTGAGGATGAAGGAAAAGGCGAAGCCCTCGTGCTCCCTGATTCTCAGGCAGACAGGTGGAGAACCTCAGCTGGTCGTTTGTTAACTAAAGATGCTAACAAAGTGTCGTGGGAAGAAGAAGGAGAAAACAGAGGCCAGGCTGCTGCTCACCCAGTGGTTCTCGACCCTCCTAATGCTGCGACCCTTTAATACAGTTCCTCAGGTTGTGGTGACCCCCAACCATAAAACTGTTTTTGTTGCTACTTCATAATTGTAATTTTGCTACTGTATGAATACAAATATCTGATATGCAGGAGACTCCCAAAGGAGTCGCGACCTCCAGATTGGTTGGCTTACACCATCTCATTCATCTTCTAACAGCTTTGGGAAGTGGGTAATATAGACCCTGTGTCTTCGTTTTGCAGACAAGGACATTGAACTCAGACAAGATACTGAGTGGCAAACAATTACAGTTGCAGCTGGACACCAGGACCCGAAACCAGCTGACTTCCCACCACTGCAACAGGCGGCCTTCTGGTGTGTTCTGCTCCTCTGGTTCTTATTCCTTTTGGGGGTCAGAGAAAAAAATAATTTCTTTTCCTCTTCCGGCCATTGTACTTTCCTCCTGCTTGTCACACCTAACCTCACTCCATTTCAGTGGGGCTGCGTATTCAGTGGAGCTTTAGACTGAATGCAATTTTTGTGACTACCGCCTCGGTCTGTATCAGTGAACACTGAATTAATACTGTGAAGTCAGAAGGATAGAGCTATTATATTCTCATATTCAACCTAGCAGAAATACTTGTTTTGAATAGTAATTTGGCTTTCCAACTCAAGCCCACAGCATATTTGCTGCTGCTTGACTGTATCTTGGTTTTGCTTTGTGGCATCCAGTTAGTAGAAACAGAGACATCTCCAAGGACATAGGTAATTGTGAGAATACCCATGGGAGGCGTGCAGAGCTGGTCACGTCCAGTGGAAGGACAGAGAGTCTAGGGCCCTTCCCTAGAGAGAACTGAGTACCCCTGCTATCCCAGTCCACAGGGGGGTTGCTGCTGTTTCCAAAAGCCGGTGACAGCCTTAGGAAATATGTAATCTGCCTGTCCATCCGGGCTAGGATTCTCTTGGAGGCAATTCAAGCCAAGGTTAAATTTTTCCAGAGAAACTAGATTTCTCTTCCCCTTGCAAAGAACACCATCTAACATTTTAGCTTCTCATCCATCCATCTATCCATCCATCCACCCATCCAACAGTTACCAAGTTCCTACTATCTACCAGCTGAGAATACAGCAGTGAACAAAACAAATATTCCTGCCCTTAAATGCCAGTTCTTTAGGATTCTAAGTCCAATCCTTTCCTGGCTGAGCTCTCTGCACATGGCTCTGATATTGTCTTCAGTGCTGACAAATCCCAAATCTGTAGCACAAGTCCGTCTAACTCTTCAGAGCTCTGGAGCCTCTCACATTAGAACGCCCACTCTGCAGCTCCAGACGGATTTCCCTGGAGGAACTCACCCTCAGTGCACTCAAACTAAACTCATTCCATTATCTGATTTCCCTCAAGAGCACCGTAAATAGAGAGTAAGTGTAAGGCAGGGAGGCACAGCAAAGGGTTGCACTTGTCTGTGTGTTTACGCGCCTCGATGCGGTTTGCAAAAGCTCTTCTGGATCAGCCCTAGTACGTGCTCTTACATTTCCAATGTCATCTCTCCTCACCCTCCTCTTACATCCTACGGTCTATTTCTTGAATCCACATATTCTCTTGCTTGTGGCCTCTGCTGGACCACTCAGCCACCATTGCTTTGTTTTCTGCCACCCGTCCTTCAGGTCTCCATCAAACGTGGCATTTGCTTTGGCAAGGGTTCCCTGACTCCCAGACTAGGTGAGCTGCACCAGTCATTAGTCTTTCAATTTTTAAAATCAGTATCTTTACTGTCTCAATCACAAAATTCTGCCCACTATGTTTCAATTATTTATTTATCTACCCATCTTTCTTGGTGCAGAACCTGATCTGTAGTAAAATTTCAATAATACAGGTGCCCCAATGGTTGGCCACAAAGTTGCCATACATAGGGAAAATGGGAAATTATGGCTAAATGTACATTTGTTTATAGAATTTTTTGGAAGAATTAAAAACAAATTTTAATATGCTCATCTGTAGCTCCTAATTTTTTCTTTTTTTAATTTCAGATTAACAGGGTTGTACATATGATTAGGTTGTATAGTTTGCTTGTGGAGGCTAAAGTCTGAGTTGCAAGTGTGTCCTTCACAAGGGAGTGTACAACAGACATGTTAGGTGGGACTTTCCTGCCCTTTCCCCTTGAACTTCATTGAATTCTCCTCTCAGGTGAGAATGGTGGTGTTAGTCTACCAGTTCCAATGTAGCACCAAGTAAGCACATGTGGTGTTTGTTTTTTCCGTGTTGTGACACTTCACTTAGGAGAATTGTCTCCAGTTCCATTCAGGTTTATTTATAAAACAGTCATTACAAATTTTTACTAAATATTTACAAAATATTCTCTATGTGTTGGCCACCTCTTTGTAAAATTTTGTAATGAATATTTTGGGTGGTGACTTTGTGGGCGACCCTTGGGACACCCTATATTGTTGGAGATGGTCAGAACTGTTACAGGGGAGAAGACAACTGTCCTGTTGTTGGAGTGAGAGGAGCAAAAATGTACTGAAGGGAGGACTTACATTCCCCATTAACACGTATAAAGTATAAGTGTTTTAAAATTTCCTTTTCCTTTTTATCTAAGTTACATATACATGTAATTCAGAGTCAAATATTAATAGTTTTAACAAGTCTTATTACAAAAATTAAAAAAACCAAAGCCAGTCAAACAAAAAATAGCAGTATATCTTGCCCTAATTCTTGGTTCCTTAAAGCAACATTTCAATGTTTTAAGTTGATTATTTTGATTACTTATTTCCATAATTCTAAAATAAGATTTTTTCATTGCTTGTATTTTTTTAGACTTCTCTTTATAAATATTTAAACATCTATTAAAGATTCATCTTCCTTTCACCCACTCCAGCCACATGTCACTTACTTCCTCACACATTCCTTTACCCAGTATTAATAACTGCCTTAATTATTTATTTGCTCAGTTTTCTACTTAATTTAATCCTAAACCATCTTCTACATATGCCAGTGTCCTCTCAATGTGTTTGAACATGGAAGATATTCTTTCTGTCAATTTCAGATTCTTCAAAGAGTCTCTCCTAAAGCCCTCTGATCTTCTGAAATGTAGATTTATGATTTGCAGTCTAGTACGTGGATATCATCTTCGGCTTTTCCTTCACCCTTCTCCTGGAGCTTCCCTTCCCTACTTCCTGGAAAAGATTTCCTGTTTTCTAGATTCCCTTTATTCATTCAGGATTACTTTCTTATTTTGAGGAAACATACCCTTCTGGAGCTTTCTGATAAAGGTACAGGGAAGTAAAATATTTAAGGCTTTGCATTTGGAAAAATGTCTTTATATTCTATTCCCATAATTAATTACTAGTTAGAATTCTAATCCAGAAATCATATTCCCTTAGTTTAAAAGATACTCTCTTAATTTTAAAGACATGATTCCATTCTCTTCTAGAATACAATGTTGATGTTCAGAAGTGCAAAGTCATCTTCATTCCCAGTTCTTTATGTGACAGCTTTAGAAATTTTCAGGATCATCTCTTTGCAATGTCATAAAATTTCATAATGACATTGATCTTGGTGGGTCTATATTAATCTTTTATTTTGGTGCCCACTACTTTAAATATGAAAACTCATCTTTCAGTTCTGAAATTTTTTCTTGATTTATTTTTTTGATCTCCTCCCCTCTTCTTAGTTTTCATTGTTCTATTTCTGGCATTTCTATTATTCAAATGTAAGACTTCCAGGAAGGGTCCCTTTCCTTTTTCCTTTTTTTTGCCCAGGGCTGGGTTTGAACCTGCCACCTCCAGCATATGGGGCCGGTGCCCTACTCATGGAGCCACAGGGGCTGCCTGGGTTCAATCTCTTTTTCAATATTCTATTTTTCCTCTATGTCTTTTTCTTCTACTTTCTAGGAGAGTTTTTTGACTTTATCTTCTAATCTCTTCTTGGAGATTTCATTTCTTCTAAAACACAGATCTGAGAGTCAACTCAGGTTGTCTCCAGAACCTGCACTCTTGAGTGCTAGGTCATGAGGAATAGAGAAAGAAAAACACCCATGATGACTTGAGTCAGACGAGGTACTGATACGCTGTATATTGTACAAGAGCGGGGAAAGAGAAAATCCACCACGCCCGAAAATAGAAATGCGGAATGAGAAAACAAAGTCAAAACCAAAGGAGGAAGTTCAAGGCTCCCAAAGCAGTCAAATCACAAAGGTCTCACAGCTGCAGCCCTTGTGTGGAATGTTCTAAAGCAGCAGTTCTCAACCTTTGGGTTGCGACCCACCGGAACTGTATTAAAGGGCCTCGGCATTAGGAAGGTTGAGAACCACTGTAAAAGAAACCTACATTGTTAATTAAGCAGTGGGACACTTACAGAACGTCTGTTGGAAATGAGACAACGTTGGAGCTTCTGGGGCAATGTTGTAGAAATGGGTTTTTAGAGCTCCGCTCACCAGTAGATTATATGCCAGGTCAGTTATATTGATGCCGACAATCGCGAATGAGTACCTGTGAAGTGTAAACCACAAAACCAACCAGGTGTCACATATGGGAAATGAGCAATTCAAATCTGCTCCCCTGATTTTTAAATTAGTATTAAATTATCAGAGTGGCAGGCTGTTGCTCTTTCTATCCTCTCAAAACTGTGACTTTTGTGACTTACTAGAAGATTTCAGTGTTATGTTACCAAGAGAATTGAGAGTTTAGCTGCTCCATCTTGGTAATTCTGTTTCCAAACATGGAAAGACAAAATTCAAAGTGGACAAAGCTTTATAGACAAGGATATTCGTCACTGCATTATTTATAATGGAAACAACATGGAAACCATTTAGATATCCTAAAAAAGATGACTAATGAAATACGCAGGGTAATCTTATATATAACTTATTACAGCTGATTAAAAGTATATTTTTAAAGAATAAGCAGGATGTAAAACATGGACAGGACAAGCTGAATTTTATTAAATACACACGGATCTGCATGACCAAAAGGCTAGCATGAAATGCCACAAAATATGAATGGGTATGCCAGAGTAAAGAGACTGAGTGATATTTTGATTACTTCCCCATATTTTCTGAATCCTGTATAATAAATCATATGATATTACTTTTAAGATGAGAAAAACTTTAAAAAGTACCTTAACACAGTCTATATTTTCTAGTTCTTTTTCTACATGTCTACTAAAAATTAAAGGAAACAAGTTCTTTATTTATTTATCTTTGTCAATATAAATCCAGTATAGAAAAAATTTTTTTGTTCAGAAATATTTTTAGATGAAATAGGGCATCATAAAAAATTTTTCTAAAGCAAATTTTTATCCAGTAGCCCAACACTTGATAGAAATCCTTAAAAGAAAACTACCAAACACTCAATTCTAAATGATTTCTGAAGATTATTTTCATACAATTATAACTTTCTACCTTTTATGTTGGTCACAGGCAAAGTAATAACACACAATCATACAGATAAATGCAAAACATAGAATACTTTTAAAAATTCAGCTGGATTATATATTTCTATCAGGAGAAGTGGAATTGCACCATTTTTTGTTTTTCAAGGTGCTCTTAGGACATTTCTGTTCTGGTTCTGGTCCAGACTGATAATCTTTACATAGGAGATCCCATACTCACCCAATTGCTTTATCCATCCTTTTCTTTTCCCATTCTGCTTTGCTGAATTTACTGAATAGATGAATGAATGAATAAGTAAATAAGATTTAATCTCTAATTGGTGCCTTTTTTTTAATGCTTCTATTAAAACTGTTAACCATATGCAGAGATATCTGTAACTCAGTTATCCAAGACTAATGAACTTAAATGTTATCTATTTAAAAAGCCACAGTACAATTTATATGGAGCTCAGAAATGGTGTTACTTAAGGCCATGCTATTTTACGCACCCACTATTCACCTATGTGTAGTCATGAGAGACAGCCCCAAAGGCCAAGCATCAAGATCCTCTTTCACACCACCATCAGTTTCAAGTACCTCCTCCCTGAAACCTCGCCTGGACTCTCTCCCCTTTAACTTAATGCTGCCTCACTAGCTCATGAGTCCCTGCTCCATGTCGTTTGGTTTTATCCCATGGCAAATAAACCTGCTCAGCTTTATTTGTGATGTCTGGGACATGGCAGATGCCAAAGAAGTGGTTGAGTTAGTAAAAGAAAGAAAAGAAGAAAGGAAGCAAGGGGTGGGGAGCAGAAGGGAGGAGGGAAGAAAGGAAGGAAAGAAGGAGGGAGAGAGGGAGGGGAAAAGGAAAGAAGGATGGCAGAAGTGTGCACTACGGTATTTCTTTGAGCTACGTTACTCAGCTAAGCCATAGCAGCTACATTTTAATCTGCTTTATTATTTGAGCTTCTGAATAAGACTGAAGAAAATGCACCACCATGGAGGATTCTGGAAAACTGCCTCACATTCTATTACCTGGTGTCCTCATGCACCCCACTCCTTCCATACTGAAAACACTTTGTAGGAGGAGCCGTGTTCCGCTGTCCTTTGTGTCTGATAGAACTTACATTTAGTGTTTCACCCTAAAAACTATAGTTAACAATTGAACTAAATAAGATTTAAAAGCCAGAGTTATAACACATTTAGTTTCCATCTAAGTAGGAGGAAGGAAGATTCTCTGAAACTTTGATAATATTATGATAACATTTTAAATTTATTTAGCAAGCATGAGTACTAACAACTAACCTACCATTATACCGAGGATAAAAACGTGATATGTAACAGCA
Source organism: Perodicticus potto (assembly GCA_963574655.1). Taxonomy (NCBI): domain Eukaryota; kingdom Metazoa; phylum Chordata; class Mammalia; order Primates; family Lorisidae; genus Perodicticus; species Perodicticus potto. The sequence continues at coordinate 235 of CAUYRH010122333.1, read as the reverse complement.
AACACTGTTTCAGACACACACAACACGTAACCACAAAAACATCATGCAAAACTGACATTTAACTATGTGTACTGTCTACTCTGCAAAGGACTAGCTGTAATTCAAAGTAACTGCTTTTAATTCATGTTAAAATATGTCACTTGTTTTAAAGTGTAACTTCTGGACAAAAACCCAAATAGTCAGCCAAAGAGTCATCAGGAGATTTTTACCTTAAAAGACTCATAGCCAAACTAAA
>CAUYRH010122331.1:0-56828 GCA_963574655.1 Perodicticus potto | reverse complement strand
AGCAAATTTAAAAGAATAGAATTTATTCCTTGTATCTTCTTGGACCACCATGGAATAAAAGTCAAACTCAACAGCAATGGGAATCTTCATACTCAAACAAACTCGTGGAAGCTAAATAATCTTAGGCTGAATGATAGCTGGATCAAAGATGAGATTAAGAAGGAAATCACCAAATTTTGGGAACAAAATGACAATGAAGACACAAATTATCAAAACCTATGGGATACTGTCAAGGCAGTCCTAAGAGGGAAATTTATAGCATTGGAAGCCTTCATCAAGAAAACAGAAAGAGAGGATGCCAACAACTTAGTGGATCATCTCAAGCAACTGGAAAAGGAAGAACATTCCAACCCCAGCAGAAGAAAAGAAATAACCCAAATTGGGGAAGAATTAAATGAAATTGAAAACAAAAGAATCATTCAGAAGATTAACAAAACAAAAAGTTGGTTTTCTGAAAAGATTAACAAAATTGATAAACCTTTGGCCAACCTAACCAGAAACAGAAAAGTAAAATCTCTAATATCGTCTATCAGAAACAATAAAGGAGAAATAACAACAGACCTCAGAAATTCAAAAAATCCTTAATGATTACTACAAAAATCTCTATTCCCAGAAATATGAAAATCTGAAGGAAATGGACCAATACCTGGAAGCACACCACCTTCCTAGATTCAACCAGAAAGAATTAGAAATCTTGAATAGATCTATATCAACCACTGAGATAGCATCAACAATACCAAATCTCCCTAAAAAGAAAAGTCCTGGACCAGATGGCGTCACATCTGAATTCTAGTAAACCTTTCAAGAGGAACTAGTACCTATATTATACAACATTTTCCAAAACATAGAAAAAGAGGGAATACTTCCCAACACATTCTATGGAGCAAATATCACCCTGATCCCCAAACCAGGAAAGGATCCAACAGAGAAAGAAAATTATAGACCAATACCATTAATGAATATCGATGCAAAAATATTCAATAAGATCTTAGCAAATAGAATTCAACAACACAACAAAAAAAATTATACACCATGATCAACTTGGTTTTATTCCAGGGTTACAGGGTTGGTTCAACATATGCAAATCTATAAATATAATACATCACATCAATAAAGTAAAAACCAAGACCATATGGTTCTCTCAATTGATGCAGAAAATTCCTTTGATAATATTCAGCATCCTTTCATGATCAGAATTCTTAAGACAATAGGCATAGAATGGACACTTCTTAAACTGATAGAGGCCATCTACGGCGAACCCACAGCCAATATCATATTGAATGGTGTAAAATTGAAAACATTTCCACTTAGATCAGGAACTAGGCAAGGATGCCCACTGTCTCCACTGCTATTCAGCATAGTAATGGAAGTCTTAGCCATCACAATCAGGCAAGAGAAGGTGATCAAGTCTATCCAAATAGGGTCAGAGGAGATCAAACTCTCACTCTTCGCTGATATTATGATCCTATACCTGGAAAATCCCAGGGACTCAACTTCAAAACTCTTAGAAGTGATCAAGGAATACAGTAGCATCTCAGGATACAAAATCAATACTTACAAACCAGTAGCTTTTAAATACACCCCAAATAGTCAAGCTGAGAAAACATTGAAGGACTCTATTCCTTTAACAATAGTGCCAAAGAAGATGAAATATTTGCAAATTTATCTAACAAAGGACATGAAAAACCTCTATAAGGAGAACTATGATACTCTGAGACAAGAAGTAGCTGAAGATGTTAACAAATGGAAAAACATACCATGCTCATGGCTGGGAAGAATCAACATTGTTAAAATGTCCATACTACCCAAAGCAATCTACAGATTTATTGCAATCCTATTAAAGGACCATTGTCATACTTTAAAGAACTTGAAAAATAGTACTTTGTTTTATATGGAATCAGAAAAAAACTTTGAATGGCAAATACATTACTCAGAAATAAGAAGAAATCAGGAGGTATCACATTACCAGACTTCAGGCTATGCTATAAATCTATAGTGTCCAAAACAGCATGGTACTGGCACAAAAACAGTGGTAGATTTATGGAACAGAGTAGAGAACCAAGAGATGAACCCTGCTACTTATTGCCATTTCATCTTTGACAAGCCTATCAAAAATATTCAGTGGGGGAAAGACTCCCTATTTAACAAATGGTGCTGGGTGAACTGGCTGGTGACCTGTATAAGACTGAAACTGGACCCCCACCTTTCACCATTAACAAAAATTGATTCTCACTGCATAAAAGATTCAAACTGAGATGTGAAACTATAAAAATACTATAAGAGAGTGCAGGGAAAACACTTGAAGAAATTGGCCTGGGAGATATTTTATGAGGAGGACCCTCCAGGTAATTGAAGCAACACCAAAAATACATTACTATGATCTGATCAAACTAAAAAGATTTTGCACAGCCAAGATCACAGTAAGTAAAGCAAACAGACAACCTTCAGAATGGGAGAAGATTTTTGCAGGTTATGCTTCTGACGAAGGTCTGATCACAAGAATCTACAGAGAACTCAAACTAATCAATAAGAAAAGAATAAATAGCCCTATTTCTAAGTGGGCAAGAGACTTGAACAGAAACTTCTCTGATGAAGACAGGCACATGGCCTACAAAAACGTGAAAAAATGCTCCTCATCCTTAATCATCAGAGAAATGCAAATCAAAACTACTTTGAGATATCATCTAACTCCAGTAAAATTAGTCCACATCACAAAATCCCAAAACTACAGATGTTGGTGTTGATGTGGAGAGAAGAGAATGCTTCTACACTGCTGGTGGGAATGCAAGCTAATACGACCTTTTTGGAAAGAAGTTTGGAGAACACTCAAGGAACTAAAAGTGGACCTACGGTTTGGTCCTGCAATTCCTCTGCTTGGTATATAACCAGATGATCAAAAATTATTTTACAACAAAGATATTTGCACAATAATGTTTATTGCAGCCCAATCCATAACAGCCAAGACATGGAAACAGCCCAAGTGCCCATTGACCCATGAATGGATCAACAAAGTGTGGTATATGTACACCACGGAATACACACAGCCGTAAAAAAGAAGGAGACTTCACATCTTTTAAATTTTCCTGGATGGAGCTGGAATATATTCTTCTTAGTAAAGTATCTCAAGAATGGAAAACAAAGTATCCAATGTACTAATATGACTATGAAATCAATATATAATCACCTACACACTTATATGAATGGCAAAACATAACTACAGTCCAGAAAGTAGAAGGGAAGAGGAGAGAAAGGGGAGAGAAGGGGGGATATGGGAGGATGGAGGGCATTGGGGGGGACCTCACCTAATGTGCATGATGCAATGGTACATTTCAAAACTATTAAGAAATGAGTAAAATTGTGATGGATGGTTACTTAGTTCAATGTAAGCATTTCACATTGTATATCAAAGCAGTACCTGAACCCCATAAATGCACCAATGTACAAAGTTATGATTTAATAAAAAGTAATTAAAAATAAAATAAAAATAAAAAGTAAAAGAATAAAAATAAAAATAAAATTACAGCATTAAAAAAAAAAAAAAGAATGTCCCCTAGTGGACAGCCCCAGACATGGGTTCCAATTAAATTGTCTCAGGCAGTGGAAACCCTGCTGAACAGAGAGGGATTTGAAGGGTCTCCAATAGTATAATTGAAGCCAGCCCTCCAGACTCAGTCCACACTGTTGACTGCTTCTCTGCTCACTGGCCCAGTTGGAGCCAAGGGCCATGCTCCTGTCTACCAGTCTCAGTCCACACCCAGCTAGCCTCTGCTTGCCAGACCACTTGGAGTCAGGGGACCATTGCTGGCAGACCTCTGTTCACAGGGTCTGTTGGTGTCAGGGCACCACACCCTGCCAGCAGGTCTCAAGCCTCAACCAGTAAGCCTCTGCTCACTGGCTCTGCTAGAGACAGGGGACCATGCCCTTGCCCTCAGGCTTTTTTTTTTTTTTTTTTTTTTGAGACAGAGCCTCAAGCTGTCACCCTGGATAGAGTGCTGTGGCATCACAGCTCAGAGAAACCCCCAATTCCTGGGTTCAAGCGAGTCTCTTGCCTCCGCCTCCCAAGTAGCTGGGACTACAGGCACCTGCCACAATGCCCAGCCATTTTTTGGTTGCAGCCGTCATTGTTGTTTGGCGGGCCGGGCTGGATTTGAACCTGCCAGCTCAGGTGTACGTGGCTGGCGCCTTAGCCGCTTGAGCCACAGGTGCCGAGCCTGCCCTCAGGTCTTGATTCACACCCAGCAAGTATCTGCTCGAGGTTTCTGTTGGAGTCAGGTGACCACACCCTTGCCCTCAGGTGTCAGTCCACTCCTGTCAAGCCTTTGCTTGCAGGCCCAGCAGGGGCTGGAGACCAGCCCTGCCTGCTGAACTCAGACCACATGGGGCAACCACTCTCTTGTTGTGGGTGCCATCAGAGCTGGGGGTTCTGCACCCCTTCCCACCAGACTCAGCCCAAACCCAGGGTCAACACTACCACTGGCCGGGCATAGTCATAACCGGGGGACTGCTCTTCCTCCCATTGAGTGTCCCTTTCTTCCTGCACCCTCTTTCTTCCCCCTTAGTCACAGATTCCATCCATAGTGTGGTGGTCCACACTATGCCCAGATCTCTCAGGAAAAGATCAAACACTGTGCTCTGCAGGGGGCAGAACTTCAGATCACCATGCAAGGGGGGAAGGGTGGAGTGGGAGTTTGGACTTGTGGGGGAAAATATCTCTTCAATGTTATGCCTGGTGGGGTGGTGTCTAGGTTCGTAAGTGGGACCTCCCTGGGGAAGGAGACTTGGTGTTTATGGGCTCTTTCCAGTGAGGTAAAATGAGAGGTCTTTTGTTCCCTGCTCCTTCGCAGATAGCCTGTGGCAGGTCTCCTGCTTGGGGGAGGAGTCTCCCATCCTCTAGTTGATAGGCTTTGTACCTGTAATTTGTTTTCTTCAATGCTCTTCCTTGGAGTTACAGCTTGCCGAACTTCTTTCTTGGCTCAGCTCCCCATCTTTGGCTTCATAGAGTCTGATTCCATCTAGTTTTTCTCTCTTTGGTCAGGAGCCTCTGCTGAGGGTTGCTACCAGTTGGCTATCTTCCCAGAATCCGCCTGCTGATGGACTTTTAGATGGTGTTCATTCTGTGAACATGGTTGGTGAGCAGTGTTACACATACACATGAGCGTTTCTTCAGGATATATTCACATATGTGATATTCTGCATCTGGATGTGATGAAATCGGCTGAGTGGCTCCCATCCTTTCCCTTTTCTCAAAAGGCAGTTAGCTAAAGATCTTTTACCGTCATGATGACACTTCATTTCAGGAAATTGTCAGTCATGTACATTATCATTTGATGGTGTTTGTTTTTGTGCTTTTGTGATAGCATAGAATGACTGAAAAATAGTTTGCCCTACACTTGCAATGATCAACCTTGTACTTGGCGTGGTGGAGGGCTGTGTGTACCTCATGGATTAATAGTATAGTGAAACCACTATACTAACTTACATTCCTGCCAGTGCTGTCCAGAAAACCCATCTCCTCAAATTTTCACCAACACATGATATTTTCAAACACTATACATTTTGCTAATCTGATGGTATTGAGGAAAATCACATTTCATGGATGTTTTAATTTGTATCTTTATCCTAATTTTCTTCTTATGACAATGATGTCTTCCTTAGGGAGTTCTAATGTCCTCATTAAGCAGTGGGGGGTGTCCCATTCCCAGACCTGTTTTATCCCAGTATCCCAGACAGAGGCTGGAGAAAGTGCCTGGGACAGTGGTGAGGTTCAGAGAGCTATACATGAACACCCCTCTTCCAGGAGTGGGTCCTCTTTTGGAAATTTTCAGAGCATGCTTATCTAAGGATCTAGCTCTAGAATACTAGGGTATGTTTAGAAGCTCCTCAGGAATATTGTGGAATGATCACATGCTCCCTTCCTCTTTTTTGTTTTGCTATTTATAGGTGTGGGATTTTATGCCTAATGCGTGGTCTGAAAATTAAATTTGCAAACTTGCCACCAAGTGCTTATGTTGACAGGACTCCACAAATAGCTTTATAAGGTTTCAGAACCTTGGTATATCAGTGTCTTACAGCTGTTTTTGTTGGGTGGCATTCATTATTGTTGTGTGTTTTTGTGTGCCATTGTAAGAATGTTGGAGCTTGAATGAAAGCAACAAACATTAAGCTTCTGGTAAAACTTGACAAGAGTGGAAGTGAAATCAGGAACGTGTTAGTCCAAGTTTATGGGGATAATGCCATGAGGAAAATGGCAGTGTACAAATGGATGAAATGTTTTCATGGGGGCGAGAGGTGATGAAGAGAGGTTAGAGTGGCCAGTAATGAGCAGAAATGATGAAAACACTGCCAACATTCATCAAGTTGTGTATCAAAATTGTCTGCCGACTGTGAGAAGTATAGCAGACCAAGTAAACCTCAATAAAGAAACAGGAAAGTTTTAACTGAAAATTTTGGCATGAGGGTGGTGCCTGTGGCTCAAGGAGTAGGGCACCAGCCCCATATACCAGAGGTGGTGGGTTCAAACCCAGCCCTGGCCAAAAACTACAAAAAAATAAAAAATAAAAATTTGGCATGAGAAAGACGTGTGCAAAAATGGCCCCACAGGTCTCACTGATGAACAAAAACAAAGGAGAGTTGACGTTTGCCAAGACCTTTTGTTTGTCAAGACCTTTTAGAGAGGCAAGACAATCTGTTGGGCCATGCTCTCACTAGTGATGAATGTGGGTGTACCAATACAACCCTGAAACAAAGTGTCAAAATGCACAATGGAAGTCAGCCAATTCTCCACAAACAAAAAGTTTTGTCAGTCCAAATCAAGAGTCAAAACAATGTTGCTAAACTTTTTTGATATTAGAGGAATTTGTGCTAACTTGACCGTTAATCAAGTTAACCATTTGGAAATGCTGAAAGGGCTGCGTGTAAAACCTAGATGAAAATTGTCTGACCTTTCTGGCAACAACTCATGGCTCTTGTATCACTACAATGCACCAGCTCAAACAGCACTGTCTGTGAGGGAATTTTTAGCCAGTAAACAAATAACTGTATTTGAACACCCTCCCTACTCACCTGATTTGGCCTCCAATGACTTTTTTCTTTACCCCAAGATGAAGGAATATATTGAAAGGAAGACATTTTGATGTCATTCAGGACATCAAGGATAATACTTCAACAGCTCTGATGGCCATTCCAGAAAAATGTTCCAAAACTGCTTTGAAGGATAGACTAGGTGCTGGCATCAGTGGATACTTCGAAGATGACTGTAGTGACACTCAAGCATGATGAATGTTGCACTTTTCCTGGCATGAGTTTGCGAACTTAATTGTTAGACCTCATATGCCAATTGTTTTTAAAGAAGAGGAACTGCACTGTGAAATTTTAATTATACATGTATGTTTCATATAATAATACATGTATTAAAGTACTAGATGTGTATTATTTAAAGGTTGAAAAGTTTAAAGATGTATGAAGAGGTAAAAAAATGATCTACTTAGAAGCAACTATTGTTAACATAAAAATAGATGTTTTGAGGCTCATGCCTGTAATCCCAGCACTTTTGGAGGCTGGGGGAGGGAGATCACTTGAGGCCATGAGTTCAAGACCAGCCTAGACAACACAGCAAGACTTCACTAAAAAAAATAGATGTGGTTGGGTGTAGTGGTTCATGCCTGTAATCCTAGCACTCTGGGAGGCTGAGGCAGGTGGATTGCTTGAGCTCAGGAGTTCAAGACCAGCCTGAGCAAGAGTGAGACCCTGTCTCTAAAAATAGCTGGGCATTGTGGTGGGTGCCTGTAGTCCCAGCTACTTGGGAGGCTGAGGCAAGAGCATCACTTGAGCCCAAGAATTTGAGGTTGCTGTGAACTACGATGCTGTGGTACTCTACTGAGGGTAACAAAGTAAAACTCTATCTCAAAAAAAAAAAAATAGATGTTTTGAAAACAACTAAAATTTTCAGGTATAGATACAAGCATATCTACCTTCTAGCTGGATTTTACAAATGTACACTCGGACCATTTTTTAACCAGTCAAGGTCATTTTCTTATTTCCTCTATTATGTTTATAAGTGTGTTTGGGCACTGCTTAATGGGAATATATCTTTTTACTTATCTTTCTGTTTAAACCTGGCCTTGTGGTCAGGTCAAGGACCTGCCTCTTGTGTGTCTACTAAGATGATCAATCTGTAAGGCTGTCTTTGCTGTATGAGACTTCAGCCCTTCACTCCATGGAGGGATAGGGTAGCTCTATAATTGTCTCCTGAATAGGCTCAGGGTTGCTTCCTACTTTCCATGAAACCCAAGAATCTCAAGTCGGAAGGGCACAAAGCTGCTGTGGGAAAATGCAGAGCTTCCCCAGGTGGTGGGAAGAAGTCACTGGTGTAGGCCCGACTGGGGGCAGAGAAATGGTGGCTCCAGGACGGCCAGAAGCCTGTGCTGGCCCAGAGTCTCCGCTGTGTTTACTCAGCTCCTAGGTTGTGCCTGCTGGGGAGACAAAGACACCTTCTTGCCTTCTACTCCCTAACACGGCTGAAGAGAGAGACAGCTGGCTGTTAAGTATGCACACCAAATTCTTGGAGAAAGTGTGTCTGTATAAACACACAAAATCATTGTTTATTATGGCTGAGATCAATGCACAAGGTGGGATAACTTTTCACTGCTGATTAGGAGGGATGTTGAGTTAAATGCTCAGAATTGTTGCAGTTCCATTGTGAAAACTATTCCTTGGCTCCGTATCTCCTGCTCTGATCCAGTTTATTTAATTGACTTTGAACATGAGTAGCGATTGAAGTGATTTGCCTCAGAACAGGCAGTTTCATGCTGTTACATAGGAAGTGCTTTCTGAAGTCCCCTGCTGCATGAACTAAGTCTGTGATTCCTGGAAGCGATTTAAAAAAATATTATTTTGTTATGGAAAGAACACTTACCATGAAATATATCCTCTTAACACACTGGTAAGTGTATAGAGTGGTATTTTTAACTATAGGCACAGTGTTGGGGAGCAGACTTTGTGAGGTTATGCATCTTGAGTAACTGAAGGTTCACACCCATTGAATGGCAACTGCTCTTTTCCCCTTTCCCAGCCCCTGGACCCTCTGTTCTATTCTTTTCTCTTATGAGTTTGATTATTTTAGATTCCTTGTGTAAGTACAATCATGGGGTATTTGTCCTTCTATGACTGCATTATTTTAACAATAAAGACTTATTTCCCAATACTGGTAGGTGTTTAATAGAGCCATTAGACCTCTATTGAACAGAGGCTGGCTTAGCTGAGAGCAGCATTTCCTTGACTGAGCTGGGCCCAACCCCTGCATCAAGAATGGAGGCTGGTTGTAGAGGCCAGGGGCTAGCTTTTGGGTAAGTTGGTGAAGGGCCTTTCTTTGCTTATAATTCTGGCAGTGTTCTCCAGGGAGGACTGAATGTTCTTATCTAGGATGCTTGTGCTGGAATTATAACATTCAGAAGGAAGTACCAAGTTCTAGGTGAGGGGTGAGTATGGCAGTATAAGGTCAGCTGTCCAACCGGAGGTCACACAGAACACCCTAAGCAGATGGGGGTTAAATTTGGGGGGGACAGAATTAGACAAGAGAAAAGAGGAAAGGATTTGAAAGGGAGGAGAAAGAGAAAGAGAGGGGCCAAGGGTGGTGAAGTTCAGCAATGCTGGCTGGCTGCCCAAGGAGTAGGGAGAGACTAACTAACAAAGTGTGTTGAGAGACTAACAACGGCCTCTAGCTGGGGGCACGTGGGCCCTGAAGTCACCCTGTTTTAACTCATCACCTAACTAGGGACTTCTAGGGGCACAGACATAGGGGCATCTCAGGTCCTGAGAAGTTTCCTAAATCTCAGGATAATGCCATTTGTTGGGGAGGGTGGAGCAGTGGCAGCCCCTGAAACCAGACTGTTTCTTAGTTTTATTACTGAGCTCCTTCATGGAACCAGAGAGTGGCCAGAAGCTCAAAGAAGCTCTTACTCTTTTCAGTTATAGGCAATTATGCAAATAACACTCAAATTGAGGATTGCATATGTGGGGTTAGAAATCCCCACATGTATGTCTCATGTACGTCTCATTTGAGTAAACCACTAATGGGTTAAATTGGCTTCTGCCTTCACAGAAAAAGCAACAGATTTGGGCACACTGAGGCAAACACAAAGACTGTTTTCTGGTCATCCGGAAACAGAGCAACCATTGGTCCCAGGAAGATAGAAGCTGAAAAGCTTCTTGCCTGGAGGCACAGTCCAAGGTGTTTTACATTTCGTCAAAAGCCTAAAGATCTCAGCACTGTGAAGAAACAAAGTCATAAACCCATTTAAGGTTAACTTGATGAGTGCATGAGGAAGCAGTTCTCCTGTAGCTCTGTCTCTCTTATTTTTATGTAGATTTCTTAAGACCTAAGGTAAAAGAGTATTGTACTATTTTCTGGGACAGGATATCTGCCACTTAAGTTTAGAGTTAGATAATAGTGAAGATTGTGAATCATAGATTAAGTGTGCACATGACTGCAAAAGTATATAAGGTAGTCAAAAATAAAGTTAATTTGCTACACACCACCTGGAGAGTGTGTAGTCTGTTTCTTGCATTTCCCCTAATAATTACAGGTATGAGTTCTGCACCTAGGGCAAAGCTACTGTCCCTCGTGTCTCCGTTCACGCAACATGAGTACTTAAGGTGAGATGGAAGGAACCCTTTAAAAGTTCGGTTATCACATTCTCTTCCCCTAGATCAAGATGTCCCTTCAACTAGTTCAGGATCTTCTAGAGCAGTGGTTCTCAATCTTCCTAATGCCTCCTAATGCCACGACCCTTTAATATAGTTCCTCAAGTTGTGGTGACCCCCAACCATAAAATTATTTTCGTTGCTACTTCATAACTGTAATTTTGCTGCTGTTATAAATCGTAATGTAAATACCTGATATGCAGGATATATTTTCATTGTTACAAAGGGGTCGTGACCCACAGGTTGAGAACCACTTTTCTAGAGCCGGAAGACTTTGTTTCAAACCTCAGAGCTGATGTTTTCTAGTAATGGGGGCTGGATAGATTCCTTCAACTTCTTGCCTCATTTTCCTTGCTGGAAAATGGAAAATGTGAGGATTAAAATAAAGTTTGAGGCCATGTATGAAAGTACTTGGTAAGCTATATAGTGTGATATAAGCATTATTCCTATCTTTTGGAAGGATTCAAATCTTTAAACAGATGTTGATAGTGGCAGACTGCTCTGTAAACAGAAATATTCAAAACTATATAGCTTACCGTGTGTGTGTGTGTGTGTGTGTGTGTACATATATGTATATGTTCATTTCCTACATTGTTTTTCAAAAGCTTAGAGATAATTTAAATAAGAATGCATATAATAAGAAAATAAAAGCATAGTTTAGGATCAAGGATATATTATACAGGTGCAAGTGGCACATCTAACATACGGGAATTCAAGGATATGGTTAAAATAATAGCTAAATTATACAATTGTATTTTGTGCGTGTACCTTACTACATGTCGTGAGGGCCAGACAAGCACCTGTCCATTCAAGTGCTTTTTACTCTGCATGATTTTATCCTTTGTACTCCATTTAGAAAGCCACTCTTGATAGAAAACAAAAATTATTTTAGGGAAAAGAAAATAAATATGCATACTTGCTGTAAGCAGTAATACAGGGGCTAGAGAAAGACATGGATTGACTGACTTTCTGGAGGCCAAAGCAGAAAAGGAAATACAACCAGTGATGTCAACCTTGGGATCAAGATAGTGGATGCCTACTGGTTTCTTTAGGGAGAAGGGGAAAGGGTTTTCTGGTATTTATCTATGTAATAAAGACTTCAGATGAGATTTACATGGGGGATACCCAAATACGTAGTAAAAATGACTCTAAGTATTTTTGCTGTAAAACAGTAATACATATTCTTCATATAGTCAGGGGTATGACATTAAAACATGATGCAGCAAAGGTGACTGTGAAAGGGCCTAAGGTGATGGGGGCCCGGTAGGAGGCACAGTGTGGGTTTGGCTTTGTGCAGGCCTAGGATTTCGGAGGCTGCAGCAGAATGCGTGGACCTCTTCTGACAGTCGCCTTACTTCACCTTTGGAGCCAGTGTTTTGGTAAGTGTCGGGGAGCTAACAGTTTGAGGTTAAGCTCTCTGATGACTGCTGGTGTCTGTTTCATTGTTTGTGGGGTGTACCCAGGGGTGTCCTCATTACTATGCTAAGTTTGAGCAAAATATGACATGGGTTTTGGAGTCAGAAGCACTAGGTTTGAGTCACACTCCAAGATCCTGGGTTTGGACTTCAGACATTTGTCATGGATGTGCTTCTGATGTGATCTTGAGAAAATTACATCTTCTCTTTGAAGTTTCCCCATTTATATATAATGAGAAGGAGAAAAATTTTATTATCTTAATGACTGTTATGGGAATTCATTTTCAATGACAGATCAGATGTGTCACTTAAAAGTTTTCCTGTGACTAGTGATACAAAAGCTCAACTTAAAAGAGTCTAGGAAAAAAGAGGAATTTATTGGTTCAGTAAGTGAAAAGCCCAGGGACAGGGACAGAGCAGGTGTGTCAGTGTCCCAGGGCTGTCATACAAATGACCATGACCTTGGTGGCTGAAAACAACAGAAATTTATTCTTTCACAATTCTGGGTGTCAGCAGAGTCACCCTGGCTTGGTGGCCGCTTCTGGCTTCGGGTGGCTGCTTGGCCTTTCTTGCTGGGTTTGGGAACTGAATAGTGTTTGTGGCTGGGTCCCTCCAAACCCTGTCCCCTTCCTCACATGACCTTCTTCGTGTGTCTGGGTCAGGTCTCCCTCTCCCTCACTCTTCCCAGGAAGCATGGGATTTCATGTAGGGCTGGGATCATCCAGGAAAAGACCCTCCTCACAAGATCCCTAGCCACACATTTTGCCACGTAAGATGATCGTCACTTTTTGCCAAGTAAGGTAACACTTGTCAGCTCCAGGGATTAGGATGTAGACTCATCTCTGTGGTCTGTGGTCAGGGGTCAGCTCACCGCAGCTGGTGACCTAAATCCTGTTGTCGGGACTTGTTTCCGTGTCAGTTTCTATCTGTCTTCTGGTGTCTGGCTTTGGTCTCAGGCTCCATTGATAGCACAATGGTGACAATCAGTCTAGATTTTACATCTCTCATCTTCAAATGTGGCTGAAGAAAATCTCGTTCAGAAGCCTCAGTGAAAGTCCTGGGGGGCATCTTTGCATCTGGGGAATTACTCATCTCTCCCCAAACTGATCCCAGTGGCTGGAGGAACCCGAGGCTCTGGTTGGCTAAGCTGGAGTCATCCGATCATGGAGTCACCTCTTCTGAAACCAGATGGACAGGGAATGGGGGAGGAGCAGCTCCCCAAAGAAACATGAAGGAGCACAAGAAAGGGAAGCGGATGTTGCATGACAAGATAAACAAGGAGAAACACATCAAAACGACAAACCCACAAATACCCAGTGTATCAGCTTTGTGCGAAGATGCTGCAGTAAGCCTTGCTCACGTAGAAGAAAGACACTCATGGAACACAGGAGGCTCACGGCGGGCCCACTGGGCCTGGTGAATGGGGCAGGAGGGGCTTGGGGGAGGCCTAGTACACCTGTGTTCTAAGTAAGATGATCCTTCCATTGGACTCTATGAATATTTAGTCAACTTAGAAAAATTACAGTATGCTTAATTAAACTTGATTTCTCATTCAAATAGTGAAGGAGTTGAATTTGCTTCAAGTCTGGAGTTTGTCTAAATTAGAGTCAGCTCTTATAGATAAAGCTTAGAGTGGAGACTTGGTTCTCGAGTAAAATAGGGCTACTGACCTGTCCCCCTAGGGTTGTGAGGGGCCAACTGAGACCAAAGGTCTGAAAACGCTCTGTAAGTTGTAAAGGGCTTCGCTTGTGGGTTCTGCCCTGTGTTCTCATGACTGTCCTCATGAGTTCTATTTGTTTCCCTCTGGACCATTCCCAGATGCTGTTGGTCATCAGGGAAATTTGTCAACAATGTAGAGAAATCTGCTGAAATCCATCTCCCCACCGAGAAAAGGCTTCAGAGTACATCCCCGCTAACAGCAAAGCACTGTAGCAGACACTGCCAGCTGCGGTGTATCACACGGCTAAGATGCTAGAGAAGCAGTTAAGCTTCAGCAAGGCAGACGGAAGTCGGCTTCTTACGTGAACTTATGTTAGGGGTATTCTACCTGGGACGAAGTCACATGCATGGCTGCATCGGTTACTTTCCTAAAATTGCATGCAAAATGGTGTGTGTGTGTGTGTGTGTGTGCACAAGGGTGTGTGGCATGCTTCTCACATTGCCCTGGGAAGAGGGTCCGTGGCTTTCAGCAATTTCTCAAGGGAATCATGACCCCACCAAAGATTAAGTACTATCAACTCATAGTGATTCTAGTGGTGGGACTTTGCTGAAAGGTAGCGGAACAAACGTGAGAATCCCAAGCCCCCTGCCTGTGAGCTGACTCACACAGCTCTTCTCTGAGGCTGTGCAGGGCCCCACTAATGCGGCGTGTTAGGAAACAGCAACACATTCTGTTTGGGCAGGGGCATTTCTTCCTCCTTTGAACAAAAATGGAGTTTATTTTGTGTATCTGTTGTTAGTTACATAATCATGCTGTTTCTTAAAAAATTGGGAAGTAGAAAGATATTTAAAAAAAAATTCAAAAACTTGATGAGAAAATTTGCTGGCAGCGCAGCCCACTGAACAGATTACTGGTGTCAGATACATCTGGGCTGATGTTCTGTGAAATTTTGAAAAAGTTGCTTAATGTCTCTGTGTCTGTCTCCTCATTAAACACATCGAAGTAATATGGCCAGGTGCAGTGGCTCACGCCTATAATCCCAGCACTCTGGGAGGCCGAGGCTGGTGGATCGCCTGAGCTCAGGAGTTTGAGATCAGCCTAAGCAAGAGGGAGACCCCCGTCTCTAAAAATAGCCAGGGTTTGTGGTGAGCACCTGTTATCCCAACTGTTGCAGCCCATATAGCCTATGGCTAGGAGGAGTGAGAATTATAAGAAATACCTGTATAGCTCAATAATGGAACACCTGGGTGGAAAGGGCATAGAGAGGGATTTAGCATGAGAGCTCACTTGATGAGAGCAGTGGTGAATTGGCAGTCTCTACACTTGTGGTGTTGAGAAGCACGAGATCAGCCTTATATTAGGCTGGAGGAGAAGGCAGTCGGGAGCATGCGCATTCTATCACGGACTCGCTTACTCTGGCTCTGTCTCCTCTGCTGCCTGCAGAACGCTAGCACGGCATCTCTCTGCTGAAGATCACCAAGCTCTGCTAAAGACTAAGATCTATCTTTCTGAGAGGACTGCTTTACTCTCTCTAAGACTCTCTCTCTCCTGATGAAGTAGATAGCCCTCAGGCACCCAAGAGAAACTGTACCAGAGCAAGGTAACTTAGGGGTTCTCGTCCGGAACCTAGTTAAGCTGGGCCCGAGACCTGGCCAGTCCAGGGCCTTGGCAAGAAGTGTCAGAAGTGACACGTGACACCCAACTACTAAGGAAGCTGAAACAAGAGGATCCCTTGAGCCCAAGAATTTGAGGTTGATGTGAGCTATGTTGATACCACTGCACTCTACCCAGGGCAACAGAGTGAGACTTTGTTTCAAAAAGACACAAAAAACCTCCTGTTGAAATAATAATTGCATTTGTATTGTAGGGTTCCTGAAGATTAAGTGAAAATTGCACGTAAAGTGCTTAGCATAGCACCTGGCGCCCAGTCAGCGCTTATTATGTGATAGTGTCTTGTGATGCTGTTTTCTTTCCAGCTGATTGTATGCAGTTGCTGACAATTTTGTAACCTGCCTTTTTCCTCTTCTCTGTACTAAATCTCCGTATCTTACATGCTCTAGGTAAGTGCACGTTTTAATGGTCACGTTACACCCAACGCAGGGGTCTGCTCAGATTCTCCTGATACCCTTTCCTTGGATGCCGAGAGTGTTTTCGGCTTTTAACTTCAGGCGTGTGCTCTGTGCGATGCTTTGGTCAATGACAGACTGCCTGTATGATGGTGATGCTATAAGATTACAATGTGCTGGAAAGTTTCTACCACCTAGTGACATTGTAATGTCATAGTGCAATGCATTACTCCTGTGCTTGTGGTGACACTGGTGTAAACAATCCCATGCTGGTGGTGCCTGTGGCTCATCGAATAGGGCGCCAGCCCCATATACCGAAGGTGGCGGGTTCAAACCCAGCCCCAGCTGAATTGCAAAACAGAAAAATGGCCGGGCGCTGTGGTGGGTGCCTGTAGTCCCAGCTACTCAGGAGGCTGAGGCAAGAGAATCGCCTAAGCCCAGGAGTTGGAGGTTGCTGTGAACTGTGACGCCACAGCTCTCTACAAAGGGTGACAAAGTGAGACTGTGTCTCTACAAAAAAACCCAAAAAACAAAAAAAATTCCCATGCTGCCAGCCATATACAAGTCTAACACATACAATTATATACGGTAACAATTTATAATGGTAATAAATGGCTATGTTGCTGGTTCATGTATTTGCTATACTACAGTTTTAATTATTATTTTAGAGTGTACTTTAATAAATTTCATGTAGCCTTAATGGACTTTTTTTTTTTTTTAACACAGAGTCTCACTCTGTTGACCTAGGCTAGAGTGCTGTGGCATCAGGCTGGTTCACAGCAACCTTGAACTCTGGGGTTCAAGTGATCCTCCTGCCTCAGCCTCCTGAGTAGCTTGAATCACAGGCACTGGTCACAATGCCCAGCTAATTTTTCTATTTTCAGTAGAATTGGGGTCTCACTCTTCTCAGGTTGGTTTTTTTTTTTATTGTTGAATCATAGCTGAGTACATTTCTCAGGCTGGTTTTGAACTCTCAAGCTCAAGGAATCCTCCTGCCTTGGCCTCTCTGAATGCTGGGATTACGGGTGTGAGCCACCACACTCACCCCACAATCCTGGTGGGTTTAACTGAAAGCAAGGCAGGGAGGGAAAAAAACGGCAGCGATCAAAAGGTGGGGTGTGCTTTGGTTATATAAGTAGTAAGAGTTTGCCAGCTGGAACAGAGACCCCCAAATCACAGTGGCTTAAATAAATTGGCTTATTGTTTTCTTTCATGTAACATCTGGTTTAATTGTCCAGGGCTCATACGGTGGCAAGTGTCCTTCCTGTGTGAATCATGCATGGTTCTAACAGCAGACCAATTTAAATTGCCTTAAGCATACAGAGCAAATTCATTAGATCACATAATTCAAAAGTCTGAGGAGGTTGGAAATGCAGATTCAGTTTCAGATTCAGCTGGATCCAGGCATTCAAAGGATATTGTTAGGCAGAAATTTCTTTTTTTTTTTTTTTTAAATTTCAGATTAATATGAAGGTGCAGATGATTAGGTTACACAGTTCGTGTGTTAGGTCGAGTCCAAGTGGTAGTTGTGCCCCTCTCCCAGGAGGAGTGCTATATACCCTTACATTGTGCCAGATTGGGGGAGAGCTCACCAATCCCCCTCCCTCCCACTTGAGTTTAATTGTGTTTTTCTCTTGTACAGGTGTGGTTTGTTTTGTCTATTGGGTTCATATTAGAATTGAGTACATTAGATACTTGCTTTTCCAGCCTTGTGATACTTTGCTAAGTAGAATATTTAACTCTATCTAGGTTAATACAAAAGATGTAAAGTCTCCATTTTTTTTTTTTGAGACAGTGTCTCCCTTTCTTGCCCCCAGTGGAGTGACATGCCATCACAGCTCAAAGCAACCTCAAACTCTTAGGCTCAAGAGATCCTCTTGCCTCAGCCTCCCAAGTAGCTGGGTCTATAGGCACCTGACACAACACCTGACTATTTTTTTAGAGACAGGGTCTCTCTCTTGCTCAGGCTGGTCTTGAACTCCTAAGCTCAAGTAATGCACCTGCCTCAGCTTTCCAGAGCATCGGGATTATTATAGACTTGCCTGGCAGTCTCCATCTTTTTTATGACTGAATAGTATTCAGTGGTATACATATACTGCAGTTTATTAATCCATTCATTCTAGTGCATATGTCCTTATGGTAAAATGATTTTTTTTCTTCTGGGTAGGTGCCTAGTAATGGGATTGTGGGATCAAATGGAAGGTCTCTTTCAGTCCTTTGAAGATTCTCCACACTTCATTGCAAAGAGGCTGTATTAGTTTGTAATTCCCTCAGCAGCTAAAAGTGCTTCCTTTTCTTCACACCTTCATCAGCGTCTATGAGGGACTTTGCAATGTGGGCTAATCTTACTGGGGTTAGGCGATATCTCAAAGTGGCTTTGATTTGCATTTCTTTGATTAGGGACAATGACCAATTTTTCATGTACTTTTTTTGCTATTTATCTGTCTTCTTGGGAGAAGGTTCTATTCATTTGTCTTGCCCAGTAATAAATGGGATTGTTTGCTCCTTTTTTTGTTGATGAATTTGAGTTCTCTGTAGATTGTGAACGCCATCAGATTTGTAACATGCAAATATCTTTTCCCATTCTGAGGTGGTCTGTTTGCTTTAATTGTTGTGTCCTTAGTTGTGCAGAAGCTTTTTAGCTTAATTAAGTCTCATTTTGTTGTTGTTGTTGTTGTTGTTGTGATTGCCAATGGAATCTTCATAAAATCTTTCCTCAGGCCGAAATGGAGAATTTTCCTCACACTTTCTTCTAAGATTTTTATCATTTCATGTCTTAGATTTAATCTTTTCTGTATTGTGAGTTGGTTTTTGTTAAGTGGTGAGAGGTGCGCTCCACTTTCAGTGTTTGACACGTGGCTGCCCAGTCCCCTCGGCACAGACACATGGCTGCCCAGTCCCCTCAGCGCAGGCACGTGGCCGGCCAGTCCCTCAGGGCAGACACGTGGCCACCAGTCCCCTCAACGCAGACACGTGGCGCCCAGTCCTCTCAGGTTTCAGTCTTTGACCTGCAGTCTCCCAGTCCCTCAGCGTAGACACGTCGTGGCCGCCCAGTCCCCTCAGGTTTCAGTCTTTGACCTGTGGTCTCCCAGTCCCTCAGCACAGACACGTGGCTGCCCAGTCCCCTCAGCGCAGACACGTGGCCACCCAGTCCTCTCAGGTTTCAGTCTTTGACCAGTGGTCTCCCAGTGCTCTCAGTGCAGACACGTGCCCAGTCCCCTCAGGGCAGACACGTGACCGCCCAGTCCCCTCAGCACAGACACGTGGCCGCCCAGTCCCCTCAGCGCAGACACGTGGCCGCCCAGTCCCCTCAGCGCAGACACGTGGCCGGCCAGTCCCTCAGGGCAGACACGTGGCCACCAGTCCCCTCAACGCAGACACGTGGTGCCCAGTCCTCTCAGGTTTCAGTCTTTGACCTGCAGTCTCCCAGTCCCTCAGCGTAGACACGTCGTGGCCGCCCAGTCCCCTCAGTGCAGACACGTGGCCGCCCAGTCCCCTCAGGTTTCAGTCTTTGACCTGTGGTCTCCCAGTCCCTCAGCACAGACACGTGGCTGCCCAGTCCTCTCAGCGCAGACACGTGGCCGCCCAGTCCCCTCAGGCTTCAGTCTTTGACCTGCCGTCTCCCAGTGCTCTCAGCGCTGGTGTTGAGTAGGGACTCTTTCCCTGTGTGTGCGTTTGTTGGTTTATTGAAGGTCCGATGGCCATATGAGGCTGGTTTCATCTCTAGGCTCTCTATTTTGTCTCATAGATCTATTTCCTTATTTTTGTGCCAATGCCATGCTGTTTTGATCCCTGTGGGCTTGTAGTATAGTGAAGTCTGATAAAGTGATGCCTCCAGATTTGTCTTTATTGCTAAGATTGGCCTTGGCTATCCGGGGTTATTTCTGGATCCATACACAATGAAGAACTGTTTTTTTGAGTTCTTCAGAGTATGATGTTGGTATTTTAATGGGGATTGCATAGAATCTGCAGATTGCTTTGGGTAGAATAGACATTTTGACAATGGTGAAGGCCTAACTGTCTTGCTGTGGCCTCTTACTTTCTTTTCTGTTGGCTTCATATAGGTGAGATCTTCCCAGGAGGTAGCATCAATGGCTGCAAACTTCAACTTTTAAATCTAGTCTCTGAGATGTCCCAATGGAATGATAATTGTATTTTTTCTAATGGTTTCAGTTAAAGTTTCTAATTACCTCTGACAAAACTGACTCGGATCAACTGACCAGGACAGTTTACTTAGGAAACGCTGGCAATTCAGGACGGGGAGAGCCAGGGACCAGGTGGTGAGGGCTTTGGCTGCCACTGTGCAGAGCGTGGACGTTATGTGGTGGGCAGTGAGGGCTGCAGGGCTGTGATCAGGAGAAGCTGGCTCTTTGTATGTTATTGCTACTAACTGAAATCCTCCATTGACATCAGGGTTCGCTTTATGTTTTGTGTATTCCATGGGTTTTGGAAGATGAGTAATAGCATGTGTTTGCCATTACGGTCTGTGCAGGGTAGTTTCACTGCCCTAACAATTCCTTGTGCCTCCTGTTCATCTCTCCCTCCCTCCAAACTCTCCATGACCACTGCTGTTCTTTTTACTCTTTCCCTAGTTTCACCTCTTCAAGAATGTCACAGAGTTGGGACCCTGCAGCATGCAGCCTTGTCGCATTGGCTTCTTCACTTAGAAGTGAGCATTTAAGGTTCCTCCACATCATTTCATGGCAGGTAGCACATTGCTTGCTGCTGCTGAGTAATAGTTCCCTGTGTGGATGTACCACTGGCTGTGCCTTCTGCTTCCCTATTGAAGGACAGCCTGATGGTGTCCACATGCTGGCAATTATGGAAAAGCTAATACAAACATCCACCGGCAGGTTTCCTGTGGATATGAGCTTTCTTTCTTTTTTTTTTTTTTTAAACCAGCAGGAGGTCCAGGGGAAGATTGAATTTGTGACCCCTGATTTACAAGGCCAGTACTCTAACCACTGAGCTATGGCACCCAGCCTACATTGTAAGCCTTCAACTCTGTTGGGTAAATACCGAGGAGTATTGCTGGGTCATATGTGGTCCTTTGAATAACCTTGTATTTGCAGAACACTTTCACATTCGTTAATTTACCCAGTTTTCACAGGAGCTCTTTGAGGTAAGTGAAGCATGTGCGATTGTGATTATTCTTATAGATAGAGATGGAGGCATCGAGTTAAGTTAATCCCATCTGTTCACATGGCCTGACCTTATAACAAAGCAAATGACTGTAGCCAGAATAGTTCTTACAATCTCAGATTAAAGCACTCAAACAATAAGACCACACCAGTCCCAGCAAAATGGGTCTTTCTGGGCCCACACTGTGGGTCTCCCCGGGCCCACACTGCAGCCTGTCTCCCAGACCCCTCTGGTCCTCTCCCCAGGATCAGAAGCACCTTTTGATCAGCCTGGAAACTTCCCAGTAGCTGGCTGGATAACTCGATGAAGTCATTCCAGTAATTGTTATCACTAAAGACTCAGAGTGTTACTCCTCCCAGATAAAATGTGCATTTTCATTTAGTTTAATGTCGTCACTCAAACAAGCAAAAAACGTGGGAATTTTTAGCACCTTGGCAGGGCTTGGAGAGTGGGGGGAAAGGAAGTGATGTGTCTCAGTGCTCCTGAGATTATACCTTTTATTCGGTTTAGACTGTCACACCCACAGGTAATGGCCTTTATTCTTTCATTTCATTAATGGAGATATAAAGATTATCTGCATAGTACGGGGAGAAGATATCAACAGACAAAATGACTTTGGTATAGCTACATGTCCTCCCAGTAACTGGACCTTAGTCCCCCCATCAATAAGCTTTATCAGCTCCCTAGGTTAATGGTCCTCAGTGAAATAGCCCATCTGTTGTTGGGATAGCAGTGACATGACAAACAGATAGTTTAGGAATGTTTTAGTCCCCTCTTTTTAGTCTCTAAGCCATCACAAATAAGCATACAATCTGAATAAAAACAGTCTACCGGTTCATGACAAATCTCTTCTGGCCAGGTTGTTGCCTATACGTCCCTCCTTTGAAGAGACTCTGCAGCTCCCAAGGAGAAAGTTTTCTTGTAAAGGTTTTAGAAAATAAAACATTTCCAGCATGAATCATGACATTATTTCTCATATGTAGAAAGAGCAGTGTCCTGACTAGTACAATGGCTGGCTGGCCTCTATTCAGGATATTCTATTTTGACCATGAAAATTCCTTCCTTTGGCTTTTAAATTTTTAGTAACTGGCAAATCCCTGGCGTTGGGCATTCTTGATCTTATAACTTTAATCTCAGAAATCTTACTTAGGTGAAAGTATTGCTATCCTAAATAAGATTCATATATATGTGTGTGTGTGTATATTTTCTTTTTTGAAGGGGAGCATTTCTGGGCCTATGTTTTATCTCTTTCTGGGATTACTGGAGGGCTCTTGCCTGCTGACATACTGCTGTTGCTCGAAGACTGCCACTCCTAAAGGAATCATCATTGGGTGGTAGTCATTTTGCAAGGAGAGGTTTTAATTTGGCTCATTTTGGGTTCTAGGATCAGGATGAAATTTTTGCATTTCTCTGTGTGAGCGTTTGTAATGATATCAGTAGAGCATTTAAGTTGATGTATCTTTCAATGGCTCCCATGGCCCTCAGAATAAAATTCAACAAGGCTTTGAGGCCCTATGACCCATCCCTCTGTGCCATGCTTCTCTGAGTCCCAGGTTATGTACCCTGGAGTGGGCTCTTTCCTTTATTAGAATTTTAATAGAAATCCCTATCACTTCTCAGTCTGTCTAAATGAATTTGTACAAAGTTCATAGTCTAAGGAATAACACTATTTCAATATCCTGGGCTCTTGGTTTTAAAATTTTTTAATTTTTGAGGCCAAAAAAAATTTTTTTTTGAGGCCAGGTGCAGTGGCTCATGCCTGTAATTACTTTGGGAGGCTGAGGTGGGAGGCTCACTTGAAAACAGGTCTTTGAGACCAGCCTGAGCAAGAGCAAGACCCTGTCTCTACCAAAAATAGAAAAATTTTATTTATTTATTTATTTATTTTAAGCCGGAGTCTCTTTCTGTCATCCTGGGCAGAGTGCTGTGGCCTTAGCCTCGTTTACAGCAACTTCTAACTTCTGGGTTCAAGGGATCGCCCTGCCTCAGCCTCCCAAGTAGCTAGGACTACAGGTGCCCAGCACAATGCCTGGCTAATTTTTCTATTCTCAGTAGAGACAGGGTATTGCTCTTGCTCAGGCTGGTCTTCAACTCCTGAGCTCAAGCAATCCTTCTGCTTTGGCCTCCCAGAGTGCTGGGATTACAGGTGTGAAATATTGGACTAAGCCTCTTGGTGTATTTCACTTCCTGTTGTAAGGCCTCTGTGTTGTTTGGCCTTGGGGAAGACTGATTTCCTTCTGTAGAAAGCAGAGGTTTGCTGCCTCTTCCTGGAGAACTTCTTTCTCCGTTCTCTTCTGTCTCTGTTTGATCCTGCTTTACGTGGGAGCAGGGCAAATAAAATCACCTCCCACCCCATGCAGCCACCGTGGTCATCACCATCAGCACTGGGGGTCACTAGCTGCAGCTGCCCTGCTGAGTCCCCCTACTCGTGGATCCTCACAACAGTTATGGAGTAGGCGCCATTATTATAAACCCCCTTTGCAGGTGAGGAAACTGAGGCGCAGAAGGACTCTGATTTGCTGAAGGTCATGCACAGCTAGCTGTCAAGGGACCCGTGTGGTCTAGATTCAGCACCTCCCTGGATTTTTGTGGGCCAATTTCCTCTCGGTGTTTCACTAGCGAGGGTCCTGCACCCCCGACCTTTGCCTTGCAGCTGGAGATTTTTATCTTATACTCAGGTTCACGGGGACCTGACAGCCGGAGTCATCGCAGCAAAACGTCCTCTCCGGTGTGGCCTTCACCGTGTGGCTCCGCGCAGTCAGCTCTCTGGAACCTTCCCCAGTAGTGGGGAGCCCTGCGGAGAAGGAGCCGCGCCAGCGAGGGGCGGTGGGGGGCGGGGTTCGGCTCTGTGGGCGCGCTGGGGCCCGAGGGACAGACGCAGGGGACATGCGGCCCTTGGGCGCTGCATTGCAGCACGATGCGGGCTCCACGCCGTCATGTCCATCCCTTTGTAGAATTTACAAAAACAGGAGCTGCTTTGTGAGCCAGGCAGGGTAGGAATTAAGACTTCTTCTTTTTTTTTTTTTTGCTGAGAAAACAGCAGCTCAGCAAACGCAGTGATGGGCTGTAGGTCAGGCCGGTGGCCGTGGAGCAGGTGCAGCGCTGCCGCCTCCTCCGCAGCCTGCACGTGTGTGCAGCCGACAGCGGATGAAAACTCACACCTCCATCTGCTCACTGAAATTTCCCTTTTGTGCCTTCCCCAGAAAACAACGGATGAAAAATGAACTTGGAGCCCCTGTTCTCTGGCATGGCTGTTGCTAAACCAATTCCCGCATTTTAGGGTCGGCGATGGTGATGAACCGCTTCAGAGAGGCCGCGGCTTTGGTTGCTGAAATCACTCTGTCTGGAAATCAGACTCGCTCTGACACTAGTCTGGACTCGTGTGACTGTGTTCCGAGTCCAGCTGGCTTCTGTGACTGCGAGGAAGTCACCTTACAGTTCGGTTCCTGTTGTATCTGTTCCAGGCAATCTTATCATACAACACTTGTAGTGAAGTAGGAGGAAAAAGATTTTCCTGGAACCTCCAAATGATGTACTTGGACTCCGTCAGCCTTCGAACACCCCACCCTGAGTCCCTGTGCTATTCTTTTACCTTCCCCTCTCTATCCTTCACCAGACTTGACTTTATTTTTTCGTGATGAGAATGTATTACTCTTACATAAAATGGCCAGTGACTAATTAACTCTGCTTTAACTCTAACTTAAGCCTCCAGAATGGAAAGAAGAGTGAACGCACAATTTGCTTTGTAACAGGAGAAAAAGCCCCACTTAACTGTTAGAACTCTTTATACTTATTTTTTTTTTCACATTTGTATACTTTGGCTATTTTACTTAAATGAAAATGATATAAAGATACTCATTAAAACATTGTTTTTGGATACACAGTCTTGCAGTGGCACCAGCTCACAAAACCCTCAAATTCCTGGGTTCAAGGGATCCTCCTGCCTCAGTCTCCCAAGTAGCTGGGGCTATCAGCACATACCATAAAGCCCATTTTTCTATTTTTAGTAGAGATGGGGTCTTGCTTTTTCTCAGGCTGGTCTCCAACTGCCAAGCTCAAGGGATCCTCCTTCCTTAGCCTCCTAGAGCATTAGGTTTACCTGTGTGAGCCACTGCGTCTGGCCTCATTTTTTGCGGGGGCGGGGGGAACAGAATCTCACTCTGTTGCTTAGGCTACAGTGCTGTGGCTCACAGTAACCTCAAACTCCTGGGCTCAAGGACTCCTCCTGTCTCAGCCTCCTAAAGTGCTAGGATTACAGGTATGAGCCTCTTACCTGGCCTCAAGATACTCATTTAAATTCAACAAAACTTGGTCCTCTGCCTGCTTTTGCCTTGTTCCCGATTTGCTTCCCCAAATGAGAATCAGTGCTGCCCTCAGAGAGCTGACAGATTTGTGGATGAGAAATGAAAAAAGGCTAGTTTCCCGGAAACATTCTCTTGGGGGCAGAGACAGAAGCCTAACACAGGCAGAACGGCAGGATGTCCCAGCCTGCTCCTTCCCAGTGGTCCCCCTGCTGCACCCTCCTGTGCAGAGGTGGGCTGAGGGTCATCTGGACGCTCAGACCCTGGGAAGTGATGCCATGTCCTGCCCCTTCTCGGGCTGCTTCAGCTCACGGTTCACACAGTTGAGCCATGTCCTGCCTTACCTGTCCTCAGCTTTTACATCAAGAATGAAAAGCATCCTATATCTCGAATCTTGTCACCCTCTCATACGTAGACCATAAAGCAGAGTTACCTTGTGTTCTCCTTATCTTACAGGGATATTTCAAATAGCAAATTCTAAAATTTAGAATGATAAAAAAAGTGTGAAACCAGTAGATGAACTAATACACACCCATAGAAAAGAAAAACCGAATTCAATTCAAGTTGGAGGGAGGGGAGGAGGAGAAGAGGGAGAGGATTGGTGAGCTTCCAGCTAATGGGCACAGCGTAAGGGTGCCCAGCACACCTGGGTGTGACACACTACACCAGGGACTCTACCAAACAAATGCAGACGTTGTAACCTAATCCTTTGTACTCTCACATTAATCTGGAAAGAAAAAAAAAGAAATGGTTAAAAAAAGGAAAATAAATAAAGAAGACAAAATCCACCCATTTTTAAGAGCGTAACTTCCCCCTCTTTAGACCTCACACAATCCTTTAATTAAACTCCCTAAGGTGAGAGAATGGGTGTGTCTTCTTTCCTCTGTTATCCCAGGGCCCAGTGCCTAGCCTGGCCTATAGTAGTCACTCAATAAAGGCAATAAATACTTTTCTGACTGCAAACGGATGACTACATGACTGGCATGCACCCCTGTGAACTTGGCCAAGGACAAGCTGAGTGTCAGATACCATGCTGTACTCAAAATCATCCCTTCTTCTGATCTCGGCTGACTCTCCTTGGAACGTGTTTGTGTGACTTGGCCCTGTCTTCCCTCAGCGTGAGTTCATTTCCCAGGAGGCTCGTCAGACCCTCATGTCAGTAGAGCTTTGGAAGACCCATTCCAGGGGCCCTGAAGACCTGCCCAGGCCCCATCTGGGTCCTGGACTAAAGACAGCCTGGGCTCAAGCCATGGCTCAGCTACGTAAACAGTGACAGCTGGGATGTCAAATGCAAGGGCAAGGACTGTTGGGGGGCAAAACAATAACTTCTGACTGGGAAGGTCAAGGGAGACTTCGGGCAGGTGATCCTAGAGAGGGACCAGCTGGGGGAACAGCACAGGGTTCCAGGGGAGGGGTCAGAAAGCCCACTACGGAGAATCACATTGGGAGATGATAAAATAAAGATTGTTTGGGGACAGTCAGGGTCTATTCTAGAGACCAAGAGAAGCACCTGACATGAGCTGGGGAAAGCATTCCTAGGAAGGGCAGATTGACAATCCAAGGGAGAGGCCTGAGGCCTGCGTTTACTTATGCTTGTATCTACAATACCTCAAAACCCAGTGCCAGGCCCAGAAAAAGTGGCCAGTGACAGAGTGACTGACTAAATAAAGCGTAGAGAGTGAGGGTATTGGAAGCATAGAATCAATGGATCACGAGCTTCTGAATCTGATGTGAAAAAAGGAGAGGGAGACGGGGTTTGGGGTACTGTGTTTATGTGGTTGGGACATTCCTGCTGGAGTACGTGGGAAAGCAGAGACAGGTGGTGTTTGAGAGGACTGTGACAGCACCTAATGAGGCCTGTGGCAGGCATGCTGCTAAATGCTTCCCGTGTAGGAACTTATTTATCAAGATGACCTTATTCAGTAGATTCTCTTCTTCTTTGACAGAGGAGGACACTGAGGCATAGAGAAGTTAGGGAACTTCCTGAAGCCACACAGCTATCAAGTGGCACAGCCAGGGTCTGAATCCTTGTCTGTGCGTTTGGGACTTGTTACATCTGAGATTCCCGAGCAATGTGGTCAAATCTTGCAGGCATTCATGCTTCTTTGCAAATGCTTTTTAGGTCCTCTGGTGTTGTGATCAGTTCTGTGATTCTAATGAGGTGTATTAGTTAGGGTTCTCCAAAGAAAAGAACCAGCCAGGCTCAGTGGTTCATGCCTGTAATCCTAGCACTCTCTGGGAGGCCCGTGCAGATGGATCAACCGAGCTCAGGAGTTTGAGACCAGCCTGAGCAAGAGTGAGACCCTGTCTCTGCTAAGAAAAGAAAAACTAGCCAGACGTTGTGGTGGGCATCTGTAGTCCCAGCTACTGGGGAGGCTGAGGCCAGAGGATCACTTGAGCCCAGGAGTGTGAGGTGGTTGTGAACTATGACACCTGGGCCCTCTACCTGGGGTGATAGAGTGAGACTCTGTCTGAAGAAAGGAGAACCAATAGGGTGTACATGTACATACATGTTTATCCATCCCGTTGTCTGATGTGTGTTTACAACTTACATCAGCTCATTCTCTCTCGAGAAAAGAAAGACAAAGACGTGGCAACAGAGGAATTTATTTTAAGGAATTGGCTTCTGCAGTTGTGGAAGCTGGCAAGTCCGAATCTGGACAGTGGGCTGGCAGGCTGGAGACCCAGGGAAGAATTGAACTTTGGTCTGAATTCCCCCTTCTTTCGGAGAGAGCAATCTTTCTAGTAAGGCTTCCAACGGACTGGATGAGGTCCACGTGCATTATGGAGAAAAATCCACTTTGCCGAAAGTCTACCAATTTAAATGTTAAATTTATCTTTAAAATGCCTTCACGGAAACATCTAGAATAATGTTTCACTGAATATTTAGAGACTGTGACCTTGCCAAGTTGATCCATAACATTAATTAATCCTCACAGTGGGGCTCAGAAAAGAGGTGCTGCACTGAACACGGGGGACACTGCTGAGCACACACAGTGGGGGGCCTTGATGGAGGCGGGAAGAAGTGGGGAATTGGTGAATTTGGAAGGTTGTGGGCTCGGATTATCAACTCTGGTCATCTCACAACAGTACACCTAGAAATGGTTTGACTATCTCATTTTGGTGGGGCAAGATATGGATTAATTATAGTTTATAGGTCTATTGAACATTTCTAAGAGTATAGAATAAAATGGAGACAGTTATAGCACCCATGTTAATGCAAACTATTTCCAGTTTCTTATGGTGCTATAAGGAAGGCTGTAGATACACAGAATGCATTTCCATCCCGCTAGGAATGTGTGCATTTTCTGCCTGGCCTTGACTTCTCATTTTATCATAGGCAGCCAAATGAGCCCTGAGTTAAAAAAAGTCCCATCACAGGTCAACCTGAGCCTCACGCTACTCTCTTTCTTCTGAATCAGCACACTCATGTTCCCATATATTTTCCCTGTGAGCATTTCTGATGGATATTTATTGGCCTTGGTCATATCAGCTTTCCCCCTAGTATATATTTATTTGGGGCTAGTACTTTTAAATTCTTGGAAACTACTGCATTAACATTTATTTTCTAGGCTCCAAGAAAAAATTATCTGTGCTGTTGGGAAAGACATTATTTGGTGTCTGGTTTGTTAAGAAATGGAGACATTGAAATCTAATGTGAATTTGGGGTCCTAGAATTCCTTTTGAGTGCATAATTTTTATCTCTGTATAAGAACATTAAAAAATTAAAAGTGTGCTTAGGCTTTACATAGTATTTTATAAACATGAATTCATTCTTTCTGTCTTCTTAGGATGCTATGTGAGTACAGTTATATTTTGAGTAGAGTCAGTAAAAGGGTAAATTGGCCTAAATTACTCAGTGGTCAAACCAGGAATTAAACCTTTGTCTTCAGATTCCCCAGCCAGGGCCCCCTGGGAGGGGTGGAGACCTGGGTGACCTGCTGGGAGGTCTGGTAGAAAGAGTATAGACTTGGGATCATGGGTTCAAATCTCTGCTCTCTTCTTGCCAGCTGTGTGAATTTGGACAAGTTATTTGATGTCTCTGAGCCTCATTTACCTCACTGGCCAAACATGTCCATCAGGGGTTTGTTGTGAGCATTTAGTGAATATCTAAGTGTTCACTATATGTTCATGATATCTATAAGCTCCTTTCTCCTGCCTCTGGCTTGTAATCTCATGTATACTTCTCTGACACAGGATGAGTCTGTCTTGTTTCAAAACACTCAAGAAAAATCCTGCTCAAAAGCCGTGGAAGAACACTGGATTGGCAGGACCAAGAAGGTGTGAAAGGCTTGTCCCTGGGGAACAGAGGCAGGTGTGAGGCTCAGTGGCGTCACCTGGAGTGACACTCACCAGCTTCAGATAGGGACTTCCATTACTCATCTGCCCACAAAATCTGATGGTGATGGCTGTGCTGAGGGACCTGGCTCAGACGGCCAGCACCTTTGTGGCTTTGTATGGTATTTGGTATAGAAAGAATTTACCTAAACACAGTAAAGGCCATATAGGACAAGCCCACGGTTAACATCATACTCAGTGGTAGAAAACTGAAAGTTTTTCTTTAGGATCAGGAACAAAACAGCAATGCCCACTCTCATTACTTCTATATAACATAGCACTGGAAGTCATGGCAGGGGTGATCAACCTTTTTCTTCTCTGTCACATATTAGAAGAAGAGTTGTTTTGGGCCACACATTAAAGACACAAACACTAATGAAAGTTGATGAGCAGAAAAAGGTCCATGCCTATTTTTTGGTGATATCTGACATCACGGATAAGCAAAATCGTCCTTACACAATCTGCATGTGGCCCATTGGCCACAGGTCAGACACCCTTGTGGCAGAGCAATTAAGCAAGAAAAGAAATAAAAGTTATCCAATTGAAAAAGAGGAAGTAAAATTGTCTCTATCTGTAGATGACATGATCTTATATATATTAATAGAAAACTATCTTAGTTCATTTTTCTGTTGCTTGTAACAAGCTACCTGAAACTAGGTAATTATAAAGAAAAGGAACTTATTTCTCACAGTTATGGAGCTTGAGAAGTCCAAGGTTTGGGGGGCTGCCTGGGGTGAGGTTCTTCTTGCTGATGGGGACTCCTCTGCAGAATCTCAAGGAAGAACAGGGCATCGGATGGTGAGAGGGTTTTTTTCCTCTCTTCTTATAAAGCTATCAGTCCCACTCCCATGATAATCCACTGATCTATTAAGCCATTAATCAATGAGTGGAGTAATTCATTCATGAGGGCAGTGCCATGATGACTTCATCACCTCTTAAAAGTCCCAACTCTCAATGCTGCCATTGGGGGTTAAGTTTCAACCTGGGTGTTGGAGAGGACAAATATTCAAACCTTAGCATTCTACGTCTGGCCCCCCTAAAACACATGTTCTTCTCTCGTACAAATATATTCATTCCACCTCTAATCCCAAACCTATAGGCTCCCAGTTTTACTTGTTTTAGTACCAACTCAAAAGTTCAAAGTCCAGAGTCTCATCTGCAATCCCACAAAATCAAAATAAGTTATCCACTTCCTAGATGTAAGGGTGACACAGGAATCAGACAGACAATCTCACTCCAAATGGGAGAAACAAGCAAAAAGCAAGAAGTCAGTGGTCCTAAGCAAATGTCAGACCCAGCAAGACAGACAAAATTTCTTTTGACTCCGTGAGACACATCCTGGACACACTGGGTTGGGGATTGGGCCTCTGGCTTCAGGCTGCCCTGCTTCTTTGACTTTGCTAATCTCTTCAATAAATGGTGCTTGGAAACTGGATATCCATATCAGAGGGAAGAATTTAGACCCTTATTTCACACTATTTACCAAAATCTACTCAAAACGACCTGAAACAGTAAAACTGCCAGAAGAAAGCTTAGAGGAAAAGCTCCATGTCATTGGTCTGGCAACGATATTTTTGGCTATGACCCCAAAAGCACAAGCAACAAAAGTAAAAATAAACAAGTGGAATTCCATTCAACTAAAAAGCTTCTACATAGCAATGGAAATAAAGCAAAGAGACAACCTTTTGATTTGGAGAAAATATTTGCCAACCATATGTTTGATAAAGGGTTAGTATTCAAAATACATAAGGGGTGAAGGCTATGTTAACCAGTTTGATGAAAGTATTTCAAATTGTGTATAAAACCAGCACATTGTACCCATAATTGCGTTAATGTACACAGCTATGATTTAATAAAAGAATACATAAGGAACTCAAACAACTCAACAGTAAAAACATGAATAATTCAGTTCAAAAATGAGCAAAGGACTTGAATAGGCATTTCTTCAAGGAAGACATATAAGTGGTTAATAGGTATATGAAAAGGTTCTCAACATCACTAATCATGAGAGAAATGCACATCAAAACTAGATAAAGTATGGGTATCACTCCATTCCTATTAGAATGGCCACTGTGAAAAAGATAAAAGGTAAGTATCAGCAAAGATGTAGATAAGAGGCAACCCTTGTACATTGTTGATGGGAATGAAAATCATTACAACTATTATGGAAAACAATATGAAGTTTCCTCCAAAATTTTAAAAATAGAACTACCATATGATCTAGTAATTCCATTTCTCTGTATATATGTGTGTATATATATGTATACATACATACATTCATATATATATAGGCATGTGTATACATGTGTGTGTACACACACACACACACACATATATGTCCAAAGGAAATGCAATCAGTATCTTGAAGAGATACCTGTACTACCATGTCCATGGCAGTAATATTCATAATAGCCAGAATATGGAAACAATCTAAATGTCTGTTGATGAATGAATGGATAAAAAAAACTAAATACATACACAATGGATATTATTCGGGCTTAGAAAACAAACAAAATCCTGCCATTTGTGGCAACATGGACAGACCTGGAGGACATTATGTTACATGAAATAAGCCAAACAGGGAAAGACAAATATAGCAGGACCTTGTATGTGGAATCTATATCGTTTGAACTGATAAAAGCAGACAGTAGAATGGTGGCTGCCAGGGGCAAAGGGTCGGGGAAATGGGAGCTGTCCCCCAAAGTAAAGTTTCAGTTATTCATAATGAGTAAGTCTGGAGATCTAGCATACAGCATGGTCATCACGGTCAGTGATACTGTGTTGTACGCTTGAAATTTGCTGAGAGGAGAGAGCTTAAATATTCTCATCGTAAAAATCAAAATGACAACTGTATGTGGTGATGAACATGTTAATTGGGTTCACTGTGGTCATTTCACAGTGTATATGTTCATCAAAACATCACACTGCACATCTCAAATGTGTACAGTTTTTATTGATCAATTATGCCTCAATGAAGCTAGAAAAAAGAGAATCAACATATACTGACTTTAGATAATTTTATTACCTTCTCATCACATTATACATTTTCCTTTACTAACATTTTTAATCATCTAACTCAAGATTTACAAATTGATGATTGTTAAGATAAATTAACCTTAAATAAATTTAAGTATAACCAAATTCCTATATATAAAATTTTTTTTAACAATTTGCTGAACTGTTTTCTAGTATCTACCATTGCTGATTAGAAATCCAATGCTGGTTTGATTCTCATTCCTTTACATAGATGACCAGATTTTTCTCTCTGACATTTATATATATATATTTTTATCTTTCTAACTGTTCTAAAATTTTTTGTGCATGTGTCTAGTTGGAAGTCTTTTAAAAATCCATCCTTCTCAGGGTGGCACCTATGGCTCAAAGCAGTAGGGCGCCGGCCCCATATGCCAGAGGTGGTGGGTTCAAACCCAGCTCCGGCCAAAAACAGCAAAAAAAAGAAGAAAAAGAAAAAAAAGAAATCCATCCTGCTCAGAACATAGTATCCCTCACATTCCAAAGACTTGCATCTTTCTGGACATATGTAAGATTCTCTTCCATTATTTCTTTAACAATTTTCTTCCCTTTGTATTCTCTGCCTTTTCCCCCTTAAACTTGTATTAGTTGGATATTGGACATTCTTGCTTGAACTTCATGTCTTCTGTTTCCTTGTATGTTTGTGTGTTGTGTGTATGAGTGAGAGTGTGTATTTCTCTAACTTCCAAGGATTTTTTAACTTTATCAACTCTTTCATTAAACTTTTTATTTTTTAATTTTTTTTGGAGACAGAGTCTCACTTTGTCATCCTTGGTAGAGTGTGGTGGCATCATAGCTCACAGCAAGCTCAAACTCTTGGGCTCACGTGATCCTCTTGCCTCAGCCTCTCAAGTAGCTGGGACTACAGGTGCCTGCCACAATGTCTGGCTATTTTTAGAGATAGTGTTTCCTTTTTGCTCAGGCTGGTCCCAAATTTGTGAGCACAAGCAATCCTCCCACCTCAGCCTCCCAGAGTGCTAGGATTACAGGCATGAGCCACTGCACCTGGCCTTATTAAGGCATTTGTATTGGTAATTATATTTTTAACCCTTGATTCTAACATGTTTTGATTACACTTTCTTAAAATTTTTTTTTTTAAATTTCAGGTTACTGTGAGGGTAAAAACAACTAAGACCTTTTTAAAAAAAAATTTATCAACTTGTTCTTGTTTTAAGGATACAGCATTTTCTAAAATTGGAAAAAATGGCAACATTTAAAAAATGGTCTTTTCCCCTCCCATTCCTCCTCTTTCTCTCCCCCCTCCTCCTCCTAATAAGAGGTACCCATCACCTTGCCCACCTAATTTTTCTAATTTTAGTAAAGATGGGGTCTCACTCTTGCTCAGGCTGGTCTTGAACTTCTGAGCTCCAGCAATCCACCTACCTTGGCCTCCCAGAGTGCTGGGATTACAGGGATGAGCCATAGTGTCCAACCTAGTGTGGCTTCTTAACTGGCATGCTGTGCTTTTGCATGAGTTCCTGGAGAGCTGGACTACACAGGATGGTAAATGCCAGATTTGGGGAGGGTGTTTTTTAGGAGCACTGATACTTGGTCACCTTAACTCCCCCTGACAATTTGTCCAATTTCCTTAGAGAAGAGCCTTCTGATTTTTGCCTCAGTTAAGTACCTGTCCACAGGGAGTTATTTATGAAGGAGCAGCAAAAGAGTGGGCTGTTCTTGTTCTATGTAGACTCCTAGTTAGATCCCATTTTTATTGATGTTTCTCACTTCTATCTCCCTGACATCTGCCATCTTTTTTTCCAGAGGCTCCTTAAAATTCCACTAGCTGGCTAGCTACTCTCGCCCTCACTGGTGCATAAATTCAAATATCACCTTCGCCATTTACCAGACTTTCATGTATTTTCCGTCTTCTAGAAATTTGCTACACTCTCTTGGGCACTCATGATGCCAGAAGTATTCTTTGGTTTTCGTGAGTTTTTATCATTTGTATGCTCTTCCTGATCATTTCAAGAGTCCAGAAGGGAGAGGGAATAACTGTATTTTGGAATTTCTTAATTCACTAGTATTTATTGAGCACAAAACATACAATGGGTGGTGGGTTGAGCAGTAGGGATACAAAATTGAAACACAGTTTTTCATGAACTAGATGTTTAACAAATAATTGCCTTGTGATATTAGAAGTGATGTAGTGAAAGCTCCATCACTATGAGCTGTAAAGGATCACAGAAGAGAAAGGAATGAATTCTACTGGTGGTAGAAGAGGAGCTGGAAACCAACCACGTGTCCCGGGTAACATTGAAGACAATTCCACACGTCATATCAGCCTGACGATAAAGTAGTGTCATATTAACGGGAATAAAAGTCCCCACCATTCTCCAGCTGATGGAGATGGTTGGAGATCTCCAGAGGCAGAGTGTGGGGAGTGTAGCAGAGCACAGGTGGTTGTGGGGATACCAGAAAGCACAGAGAGGGGGTGCAGAGGCCGAGAAGGGGAGGCGGACAATTTGGTAAGGGTGTAACATTGAGCTGGTTGCTGCAGTGGACCGATGAGACGCACCCCGCTGGGGGTGTTCTGAAGAACTCTGTAAAAGGCACCTCAGCTTTATTCCTCTAAAGGGCAGGGGGCAGGGGCATTTTAACTACTGACTCCTGTATGCTGTTGGCTGATAGCTGCTGCGAATTTTCTTTGTGTAAAAAACAAAACAGAACAACTTTTTGATCCCCATATTCAACTCCAATTGATCTTCTTTCTTTGCCAAGCTGTGGCTACATGCAATCGTGGTGGCTTCCCTGAGTTTGGAGAAAATCTATGAGCAGAAAAGCTGTTGGCAGGACTGTGTTAGCATCTGGCAGTTCACTGGAAGCTGCCCACCATAACTGCGCTAAGATCAGCGGACTGATGAGAGCGGGAAGGGGCCCGGAAACTTGCTGAGGGTCTCACCCTTCCCCTCACCTACTTCTGGTGATGTGCAGGAGGACTTCCTGTGTGATGGCAAACGTGTGGCTGAAGCTCCGTGTGACGGTGCCTGGTGCTAAGGCCTCTGAGACCCCCAAGCCCTGCAGAACCTTCCCACTGCTGTGGTCCCACTGGACTGGGGTGCTCCACAGAGCGACACCCCGTCTCTGCCACTCCCAGCGAGGCATGTCACAGCCACGCGGTGACAATATCCAACCAGCGGGAGGGACACATTCCTCCTGCCCAACTCTGACTTTGATCCCAAAAGCATTAAAGCATTGAGGGTCTGGGAAACTTGTGTGATGTTCCGGGTGTCACCTGGCAGAGGAACACTTTGATCTGAGTGGCCTCTTGAGCATGATCTTAGATCAGCTAATGTGTTTTGTACCTGAGAGTGCAGAG
This sequence comes from Perodicticus potto, assembly GCA_963574655.1. NCBI lineage: Eukaryota > Metazoa > Chordata > Mammalia > Primates > Lorisidae > Perodicticus > Perodicticus potto. The sequence continues at coordinate 20,853 of CAUYRH010122331.1, read as the reverse complement.
TTGAGCAAATATGAAAGCAGAGAGATTTTGTTGTGGGAATCAAGAGTCTAGACTTACCTAGGGACAAATGGGCACTTGCTTTTCCCTTCTGAGATGTGGGCAGGAAGGGAAGCGGCAAGCTGAGGGGCTTTGTGAGTGTCAGGCATTTTACAAGTTTACATCGCATTTAATCTTCCTTAAAGAATACTTACCTCACATTACTATGAAATACATGTTATTGTTTCTAAAGCAATCAAAACAACAAAAGATCAGAGAGAATAATTGTTCCAAGCAACAGAGTTAATAAGAGGCAAAGATGGGATTTGAATCCAGGCCTGTCTATTTCTGAAGTCTGGTCCATGTAGGGCAGATGGGGAAGGAGAGCAGAGGAAAAGCCACACTAATGTCAATTAAACTGGAGGAGGGCACGGGAAGGGCAGGCTGAGCCGCAGACTTTGATTTCATTGTGTACTCTGAACTGTTCAAGTGAAATTGCCCTTAGAGATTGATGATGGGGTGTAGGGGAATCTAGAGTAAGGGCCCCCAAAACTCTGTGAAGGAGCAGGCTCAGCTAAAACAATGACACTGACCGGCCACTGCGCCCTGCCTTGCTTCTCTGCAACTGCTGCCCTAGCGGCACACCTGCTACTGGTAAAGACCCTTAACTTGTTTCCATAGATATGACATCACCTGTTTGGAACCTAGGGGCAGTTTGGGAGATATCTTCCAGGTCCTGCATTCCAGGGGGTGGGCTGACCCACCCAGACAGCAGCCTATATCCAAGGACTGATGCTTCCACCCAGAAACCAGCCCCTTAGCAGACCCTGGTTGCCTGACCCTCTGCCCACCGCACTGTCTTTATACATCCTGTCTCCCCAGTTCACAGGGAGGTGGTTTTGAGAAATTCCTCTTATCTTCCCACCTAGTGCTATGTGCATAAACCTTTTCTCTGCTGTGAACCTCTGTCTCTGGGTATTGGCTTTCTCTCACACAGTGGGCAGATGAAATTGGTTGGGTGGCAACACAAGCAGTTTCCAAAATTAATTCCACAGGTATAAGCAACCATTCGTGTGAAAAGAGCCTGGGGGATCTAGCTGGCCACAAGCTCAGTGATCTGTCAAGTGGTTGCTGCTGCTAAGAAGGGAAGCATCCTTAGTTTGCATTAATGAATTACGGGGAGATCATAGGCAATATTAGACCCACTCTGCTTTGTTCTGTTTAGAATTTGTCTCCTGTGGAACGTAAGCCACTCATGCACTTCTGCTGGGACTGTGAGCTGGTGTAGTCATTCTGGTGAACAGCCTGCTATTTCTTTTTTCTCTTTTTCTTTTCTTTTCTTTTCTTTCTCTCTCTCTTTTTTTTTTTGAGAATCCTGGGTAGAATGCTGTGATGTTGTAGTTTACAGAAACCTCAAATTCTTGGGCTTGAGCAATCCTCTTGCCTCAGTCTTCTGAATAGCTGGGACTATAGGCAACCCCTATAAAGCCTAACTAGTTTTTTTACCTTTTAGTAGAGGCAGGGTCTCATTCTTGCTCAGGCTGGTCTCAAACTCCTGAGCTCAGGAGATCCACCCTCCTTGGCCTCCCAGAGTGCTAGGCTTACAGGTGTGAGCCACCTTGCTGGGCTCAGCCTGGTGTTTCTTAGTGAAATGGGGAAGAATGCACATCCCATTGGCCCTATGATACTTTTCCTAGTCATATGCCCCAGAGACACTCTTGCACAGCTCTATGAGGAACAGGAGACTGTATTTTGAGACATCATTTATGGTGGCAGAGAAGTGGGAGGAACTTGTCCATCGCAATGAAGCAGTGAACCATGATACATATCTAGCATAGAATTCTATATAGCAGTCACAGTTTAATAATCTAAGTGTACCACAATCTAACACAGACTGATCTTGTACTGAAAAGAGCAAGAAATTGAATCTAAGAAATTGTGTGCAAGCTGGGTGTGGTGGCTCACACTTGCAATCCCAGCACTCTGGGAGGCTTAGGCAAGCGGATTGCTTGAGCTCAGGAGTTCGAGATCAGCCTATGCAAGAGTGAGACCCTGCCTGTTATTAAAAACAGAAAAATTAGCCAGGTGTAATGACACATGCCTGTAACCCCAGCTACTTGGGAGGCTGAGACAAGAGGATTGCTCAAGCCCAAGAATTTGAGTTTGGGTTGGCTCTTGTAGCTCTAGTGATTAGGGCATTGGCCACATACACCTGAGGCTGGTAGTTTTGTACCCAGCTCAGGCCAGTTAAACAACAATGACAACTACAACAACAACAGCAACAACAAAATAGCCAGGAGTTGTGGCGGGCGCAAGTAGTTCCAGCTACTTGGGAGGCTGAGGGAGGAAAATTGCTTAAGCCCAAGAAGTTGAGTTTGCTGTGAGCTGTGATGCCATGGCACTCTACCAAGGGCGACATAGTGAGACTCTGTCTCAAAAAAAAAAAGAAGATAAAAGAAAAGAGAATGTGAGTGAGATTTTGTCTCAGAAAAAAAAAAGGAAAAGAAATTATACACAATAATACGTAAAATAAAAACATGCATAGGAACTATTTACCTCTCAGTCGTGCATGCAGGCACAGGCACGGTAAACATCAGGAGAGGCAGGAAACAGAAGTGGGCTCTGCAGGATTTGAAGGGGGACATGAAGCTCAACACAGGGGCCTCGCACGGGGAACACGCCGGCTCTGCACCTCCAGTAACCTGCTGCGAACCAGAAAGGCTTCACGTCGTTTTAAGTAGCAGAAAAAAATGAAATTTGCGATTTTTATAAAGCTAGATGACATCACAACGTTTGCCAGTCTGTCTTTCCCCATGGCATAGTCATGACGCATTTTTAGTGCACACCTGCTGTATAGCTGGTGCCGTGGAAAGGCTGCAGGCACTGAGAAAACAGGTAAGCGGGACTCGATACAGGAGAAATGCCGAGAAAATTGCTGGGTCAGAGGGTGGTCCGTGCTGTCAAAAATGTTTATAGATATTACCAAATTATTCTCCAAGAACTCCAAACCAATCAGAACTTTCTGTTAAGTTTTTTTTTTTTTTTTTTTAATTGAGACAGAGTTTCCCTATGTCACTCTTGGTAGAGTGCTGCCGTGTCACAGCTCACAGCAACCTCAGATTCTTGGGCTTAAATGATTCTCTTGCCTCAGCCTACCAAGTAGCTGGGACTACAGGCGTCTGCCACAATGCCCGGCTATTTTTTGTTGTCCTTGTTTAGCAAGCCTGGGCTGGGTTTGAACCCACCTGCCTCAGTGTATGTGGCTGGTGTCCTAACCGCTGAGCTAAGGGCACTGAGCCTATTAAGTAGTTTTAAAAAGACTTTTTTAAAAGAACAGTTTTAGATTCATAGCAAAATTGAGTGGAGAGTGCAGAGATTTCCCATTACCAACATCCCACCACAGCAGTTCATTTGCTACAGTGGACGAACCCACCCTGGCACATAAACACCATCATCCACCTTAGGACGCACTCCTGTGCTGTACATTCGGTGGGTGTGGACACATGTCTAATGACAGGTATTCACCACTCTAGAATCATATAGAGTATCTTCAATGCCCTAAAAATCCCCTGTGGGCTACTTTCCCCTTCTCTCTCCCTATCCCGTGGCAATCTTTAATCTTTTTACTGTCTCCATAGTTTTGTCTTTTCCAGAATGGCATGTCGTTGAAATTATGTGGCAAGTAGCCTTTTGAGACTGGCGTTTTTTCTCTTAGCAGTGTACTATGGGTTTACAGCAGTGGTTCTCAACCTTCCTAATGCCGCGACCCTTTAATACAGTTCCTCATGTTGTGGTGACCCCCCAACCATAAAATTATTTTCGTTGCTACATCATAACTGTAATTTTGTTGCTGTTATAAATCGTACTATAAATATCTGATATGCAGGATGGTCTTAGGCGACCCCCCAAAGGGGTCGTGACCCACAGGTTGAGAACTGCTGGTTTAGGGTATCTTCTCACAGCTTGGTAGCTCATTCCTTTTCAGCACTGACTACGGTTGCATGGTCTGGATGTACCACGGTTCATCCGTTCACCTACTGAGGGACATCTCGGCTGCTTCCGAGTTTTGGCGATTATGAATAAAGCTGTTGCAGACATCTATGTTTGAGGAATTGCTGGGCCAAAGAATAAGCACATTTCAAAATTAATAGGTATTGTCAAATGGTTCTCCAAAAGTCTGTATAAGTTGATGTTTTTGTTTGGTGGGTATTTTTATGTGGTGTTAATAGGGGTATGTCCTAATTATTTGTTTCTCCAAGTGTGGATAAAGGGCTTGGAAGAAGAGGAAACAGGACAGATACTGAGGGAGGGTGGGATTCCAGTCATACATTTCTCATGAGCTGAGACAACTCTGAGCTGATGGAAGCTCAGGGAAAACCGAGATGTGTGTCAGAGGCACGTTCTTCCCAGGCCTGCTCATCCTAGCCCCGCTTGCTCTGACCTGGGCGTTTTTCCCTCTTGGGTCATGTGGCCGTGGGCTATGCCATCAAGAACCTGCTGGTGGCAGGGGAGAGAAAACCCATCTCCTGATTCTTACTTATTCATTAGCAGGGAGGCAGCAACTGTGCCCAGGGGCCAGCACCCTGCTGGGCTTCCGATGAGCCTCCCACCGACCCCTTCGACCCTAGATGGCAACCCTGGGGCTCCACCCAGGGCCTGCGTGGAAACAGGATGTAATGTTTCCCAGCCGGGTGAGCTGTTTGCTTATCTGCAGTGGTCAGTGAGGCAGACAGAAACATTCCTGGTGACCTTCCTTCCTTGGCATGTTTGAAAACCATGACCCTATACCCCTTCATGGAGGAGTTTTAACTAAGCAGGGGGGTGAACATGAAATATATCTTTTCCAATAATTGATCTCTACGGCTTTCAGTTGCATCCCCATTTCCCACTCTCTGATATCTTGGGCAGATTCCATAACTTTCTGCTCTATTTCAGTTACAGGGATTTCAGTCTATTTTGGTTTAAAGTGTTGGTCTCAGACTCAGTATAAGTCTAATCTCTCTCTTCAGGGCAGGTTCAACTTGAGGTCCGGAGACCTGGGGCTACGGTGTGCGAACCGTCTCTGTCCACTCTCCCTGCCCTCTGGGACCTTGGGAGAGAGCAGGCAGTGACAGACAGAGTCGGGTGGGCATGGGATGATTGTGAGGGTGGGGGAAGAAGAGTCTGCCCTGGATGTGCACTCTCCTGGGGCTGGGCTGCTGCTGTGTTCTTTTTCTTTTTGACACAGTCTCACTCTCTTGCTCCAGGCTACAGTCTAGCTCACAGCAACCTCAAACTCCTGGGCTTGAGCAATCCTCCTGTCTCGGCCTCCCAAGTAGCTGGGAGTACAGGTGCACACCACTGTGCCTGGCTAATTTTTTGCTTTTTAGTAGAGATGAGGTCTCACTCTTGCTCAGGCTGGTCTTGAATGCCTGAGCTCAAGAGATCCTCCAGCCTCGGCTTCCCAGAATGTGAGGATTACAGGTGTGAGCCACTGGGTCTGGCCCTATCAGTGTGTAGTGGGGGTGCTACACATTGTCATTTGGGGTGGGACAATGCTTAGGGTGGAATTGTTCTGTACATTTCAGAATTCTTACTATTTCTTTCCCTCCAGCCCCAACTCAAATTCCCAGAATGCCCTTCAATCTTTATGACAACCCTACCCCCTTTTCCAAACACCCCCCTGGAGGGTCATTCTGCCCTGCTGGAGAACTACTGGGATCTTCCTGTGTTGGTGCTGGGAGAAGGAAAGGAGGAGTGACAGTCTCCTGGGCTTGAGCTAGTGGTAGCAAGGAACCCCTGACTGTCCCTTGATGGGGTCTGGTTTTATCTGGATCTTTCCACCGCTGTATGGGAGTCTCTGTACAGGTGAAGTGGTTGAATTCTGAGGATTTGCTCATCTTCCTCTGGATGTCTCTATTGAGAGAGAACCACCTGAGAGAGGGTAGCTGTATCTTCCTTTGCTCCCAGAAGGAATCCACATTTTCAACGTTTTCTCTGGAAATGGGATAATTCTAGTGTAAATGGGGAGCTCATCTCCCTTCACCTGAAAGCCCTTCATCTGCCCCTGAATTCTGCTGCTCCCTGTGACTCCATACGCCTTTGTAGGGAGCTATGGGGACTGCTGGGGTCAATCCCTCACTTCCTGGAATTCATGCCCTTGAATCTGGCTGCACCTGGGGCTCATTGTTGACCAACAGACTTTGGCAGAGGTGATGCTGAAGCTCTTCTGAGATAAGAGCTCTGCTTGGTTTCTTGGAGTGCTTACCCTTGGGGTGCTTCTTTCATACAACACTCCCTCTTGGAACCAGCTGCCATGCTCTACGGAGCCCAGTGACACGGGCGACCGGCCGTATGTTGGTGCTCTGGTGGACCTGCACGCCCAGACAGCCACCTCCCCAGGCAGCTGTGTGAATGCACCATGCTGGGCACAGGGCCAGGGGCCAGCCCAGCCCAGGGGAGCCTGGGAGAAGGTCCAGTTGCCATCTGACTTTCAGCACATGAGAAACCCCAAGACCTGCCTCACTGAGCTTACTCGACCCACAGAACCATGAGGGAACAGGAGACATTAGTGCTTTCAGGTACCAAGTTTGGGGTGGTTTGTTACACAGTGCTGAGTAACTGGAACAATCCCTCTGGGGCAAGAAACCAAACTCTCCCAAGCTGGAGCTGACCAGCAGGGCTTTGGAATTAGAATCTGGAATTTCACTGGTTTCTTGGCCCTGTGGAAGCTCCTCCACCTCAGTGCATCTCAGTGTTCTCATCTGTAAAGCAGGGAAAATAACGGCACATTCCTTGTAGGATTTTGGTGAGAATTAAATACGATGATCTGTGTGAAGGGCTTAGTATGGTGCCTGGCATTTACTAAGCACTGGTTAAATGTTAGCTATGATAGCAATTATTGAAATGAGTGGGTTTATGGAGCCGAACAAAGTTTCTCCTAAAATATAATCATTTATTCATGTTTTTCTTTATTTTTATTTTAGTCTCTTTTCTACCAATCCGAAACCACCAGGGCCCCTGGAAGCTGTGTCATCCAAGGTTTGTGGCGGAGGCTGCCTTGTTCTTTTCTGCCACAGATTTCAAAGGGAAGATTTTTCGGAGTCAACCTAGTTATTTTTGGGGTTAAGGGAATATGAACCTGCTATTCGCCCATTTTTATCTCTTCTTCAAATGCCCTATCAGTTTCGCTTTTCTTTTAGTCTCCTCCTGGGAATTGCTTTTCCTTACTTGAGGCAGAGGGACCCGAGCATGAAATTGATGTCTTAATAAAGATGACAAGAGTGAGGGTCATTGGGCTGAAAATGAAAACTGACACTTAAATTGTCCTCTGTGGTTTCCTAATGACTTGTCCTAGCTCAGAGCATTATGCTGTTTCTCATAAATGGTAACCAAACTATTACTGGGGTTTGTAGCGATGCCAGGATGAATGGAGCTTTTCAGAATAGCAAACATTTTTCTCTGGCTTTATGACTCCTGTGATTATGCTAATGCTGGGGACAGTGAACAGGGACATAGGGGAACCAGGACCACCCCGAATCCTATCTCCTCCCATGCTCATATTTTAGATTCCAGGCTTCAGTAACAAAGTGGCTTTGAAACCTTTGCTCTCTGACCAGTGCACTGTACACCGGGCCATCTCTCTCTATTTGCTCTCTTCTTTCTCAGTAGGGACGTGTTAGAAGAGACGGGTAGGCAGCTTGTGTTTGGAATTTTATGCGAGCGAGGAACCCACACGGAGATGGGGCGGCAGGAGAAACTTGGTACATTTCATTTTGCTCTTTGCTTCTTTGGACTTGATACAGAAACATCTGGTTTAGGGCTTCCATTTGCACCTGAACCGCTTCTTGGCTTTTTGGCTAAGATCAAGTGCAATTCATTAATTAATTTTTTGTTTCAGATTAATTAATTAATCTGAAAAATTAATTTGAAAAAAATTATAAACCACAGAAATCTTGAGTAAATTTCTGAAACACTGGGAGAAAATGATTTATTTTCTGCGTTCCTGCTGCAGAAGAGATCCGATGTCACACACGGGGCTCAGTTACCAGGAATCAAGCCTGGAGTTGCTCGTGTTGTGACATTTTGGGGGGGTCGTTTGCCACTAGGGTGAGACCTGCTTGGTGCCAGATGAGTTTGGTGCATCATAGACACACACAAAAAGGCTGGTAAATGGAATGAAAGGGTGACAAACACCGCTAGTCTGTGAAACCATTCCGGCTCCGTCCAGCAAGTGGCTTCTACCGGGAGTTTTGCTTATTTGCTGGTGTTTTCAAAAACTGCATCAACCTCTGTAGTTTTGGTTTCTCTTTTCCTTTTTTTCTTTTTTTCCCTACTCTGGGAGACAAAGTTCCCTCTTCTCTGTGAGTCGCCCTCCTATCTGTGAGAGAGGGCAGGTAAATTGAATTTCAGGGATTTTTGGCTTGGAAGGAAAACTGAGTCCTTTTTCTTAGTCATAAAAAATTATTGATGCTTAGTATTATTAATAATATGACGTGGTCAATATTTTTGAATTCCTGCTAATGTGTGGAAAATGATACATTTGATTAAAACTTTTCAAAATATAGATTTTGAGTAATGGATTTTGAATTGAGATTTGATATTGAGTTCCAGTGGTGCAATTGGTGCTTAGATGAATTAATAACTGATTTTAAAAACGACTAATGTTTGAGTAAGTAGCTGTAATTAGACCTTGTAGCATGGAAACATCATTACTGACTGAGGGTGACCACTCACTGATTCTAGGAGAAAAGAGCCCATGGTTTCAGTGCACTTGTAATCAAATTGATTTCCTTGTCAGGAACAAGCATCATTTGAGTGACAATTTTACCCCAGAACTTAAGGACTGATCATAATGAGATTTCTCTTTGTATTTTTAAATTTGAAAGGAGGGCTTCCCAGCCAGAGTCTAGAGACTCGCCTAGTTTGGTCTGGGTTTATGAATTCAGGGACTATTAATCTGCTATGTGTATGGAATAAAAGTTTGCCTTATCTGTGACCGTCTTTCATACTCCTGTCCTCAGTGGTCAAGGGGAGCGTTTATACTTTGTCTGTGATCGTCTTTCATATTCCCGTCCTCAGGGGTCAAGGTGAGCGTTTATACTTTGTCTGTGACCATCTTTCATATTCCTGTCCTCAGCGGTCAAGGTGAGCTTTGACCCCTTATCTGTGACAGTCTTTCATATTCCTGTCCTCAGCGGTCAAGGTGAGCGTTGACCCCTTATCTGTGACCGTCTTTCATATTCCTGTCCTCAGCGGTCAAGGTGAGCGTTTACCCCTTATCTGTGACCGTCTTTCATACTCCTGTCCTCAGCGGTCAAGGTGAACGTTTACTCCTTATCTGTGACCGTCTTTCACATTCCTGTCCTCAGCGGTCAAGGTGAGCGTTTACCCCTTATCTGTGACCCTCTTTCATATTCCTGTCCTCAGCGGTCAAGGTGAGCATTTACCCCTTATCTGTGACCGTCTTTTATATTCCTGTCCTCAGCGGTCAAGGTGAGAGTTTACAGTTCTGCCTTTGGAAGGTCCGTTGCTGTCTCTTGCTCTGTTTCTATCCACTATCCAGTAATTTGAGATCATATGAGCCCCCTATGTTCTTTATATTTCTACAGTCTTTCCTTGTTTTAAACCATTTTCTTTCCCTCCCCACCCAGTATTCTCCTCTCCCTGACTCTCTGAAGTTTCGAGGGTCAAACTGTCAGTGGTAAAATTGAAAGAAGGAGAGGAGAAAAGAATAAATCCAATTTACATTGAAAATGTCCAGCAGAGGCTCCACAATTAAGAAAAATACCTAAAAAAAATTAGGGCTTTTAGATGATAATAATCGTTGTTATCCTTACTTTCAATGATCAGAGATGTCAAAATCTGTATGGAAAAATTAAAGCATGTATTTCTTTCAGAGGAGTGAATCTTGAAACTGATGGTCAGTGAAGTAAAGGTGCTTCACTAGTTACCTGGTTATCTCTGACTAGACATCACTGCACAGCACTGGGGTGTGATCATCTCTGGTAAATAGAGGTATTTGTGTGCACTTACTATAATACAGACGAGACTTCAAGTGATAACAGTTGAGGTAGTATCATTTCCTATGAGATTAAGATTGTAATATGGGCTGGGTGCAGTGGCTGGGAGGCTGAAGCAGCACGATCTTTTGAGGTCAGGAGTTCAAGACTGGCCTGAGCAAATTGAGACCCTGTCACTAATGAAAATAAAAAAAATTAGCTAGGGTGGTGGGCACTTTTAGTCTTAGATATTCAGGAGGCTGAAGCAGGAAAATCGCTTGAGCCCAAGAATTTGAAGTTGTTATGAGCTAGGCCAAGGCCATGACACTCTAGGTTGGGACAAGAGAGTGAAACTCTCTCCCTCTCAAAAAAAAAAATAAAGAAAGAAAGATTGTAGTATAATGTACAATAAATCTAACTTCTCTGAATTTCAAAATTAAAATGAACTATTGTTCTTAGAGCAAGAAATCCTAATTTATAATATTTGCTGAGAACTTACTGTGTGTCACATACAAGGATAAATGCTTTGTTTGCATTATTTCCTTAACTCAGTGCCATAGAGAGTAACATTACTTTATAGATGAGGAAACTGAAGTTTGTAAGAGGTCATGTAGCTGCTAGATCTGTTTTCCATTTAAAAACGGTTGCTGAGTATTTTCTATATGGCAGGGATTTTCACATACACTATTTTGCTTACCTTCAAAGCAATCCTCTGGGGTAAGCATGGCTGTTTCCACTTTACAGATGAGGAAACTGAGGTTCAGTAACATCAGGGATCTTGCTCAAGACGAGGTTGGTAGACTGTTCCAAAGCAAGGATTATCAACAAAGTCTTCCAGTCCCAAATCAGAAATGAGACTCAAAATTGTTAGTAAAGTGGTAACACACCTGGAAATCATGGTCTTCTTTGTATACTACAATGTTCTTTCTGGAACGTGAGGAAAGAATGGTATATTCAAGTCCAACATAGGACCAGAAAAATTTCAGTAGCAAAAAATAAATCTCCATGCATAAAATGAAAAGTCAAACTGCTGTAATTGATGACGAGTGTGTTGTTCAGATCCCCCTTCAAGAGAGGATGTGCTTTGAGAGCATAGTGCCTTGTCCGCCTCTAGCTGTCTCAGCTGTGGGCACTGCTGGGGCGTTCACTCAGAGGCCAGACCACTCCAGACCAGAGGCTCCTCTCTAGACCTGAGGCTCCTCTCCAGACCAGAGGCTCCTCTGTAGACCGGAGGCTCCTCTCCAGTCCGGAGGTTCCTCTCCAAACTGGAGGCTCCTCTTGAGACTGGAGGCTCCTCCCTAGTCCGGAGGCTCCTCTCCAAACTGGAGGCTCCTCTGTAGACCAGAGGCTTCTCTCTAGACTGGAGGCTCCTCTCCAGACCGGAGGCTCCTCTCTAGACTGGAGGCTCCTATCCAGACTGGGAGCTCCTCTGTAGACCAGAGGCTTCTCTCTAGACTGGAGGCCCCTCTCTCGACCGGAGGCTCCTCTCCAGACTGCTCCCTGCTAATGACTTGGCAGGATCAGGTACTGAAGCTGGACCAACAAATCTGCAGAGGTCTCTGCAGTCCAAGGCTCTTGCTACCAACTCCTTTCTACTTCTCTCTCCCGTTTCCCAAGTTTCAGACCAGAAACGGGGTTTGAAGGCTCTGTCTGTCCGCTCCTGCCCTTTCTCTCCTTTGTCTTTTCATAAGCGTTTCCCCCAACCTATTATATTTCCATCATGGCTCAGCACTGACCTCGAGGCCCAAACTAATGCCCATCCCAAACCACAATTGTCTGTGAAAAAACAGCCAGGAGCTGTTGAACTAAGTATTGTGGACTAATTTTATTTGCCATATTATTATTCATTTTGTCGGCTGCTGACATTTGCTACCAGATAGGTGATAATGCCAACGTTGTAAGGTAAAATCATAAAAAGAAAAACACTTTAACATATTGACTGCCACACTAGAAAAAAAATTTATTTTTCCCATGGGGGCTATGGTATTTTATTATGAAAATAGAATAAAAACTTTGAAAACAAAATGATCCTAAAACATACCTCCATAAAAAGGTAATATAAAAATTTGAAAATTAATAGAGTAAAAAGTAATATGACAACTTGAAAAATAGTTTAGAACTCACGTAGGAGTTAATGTGTTAAAAATGGAAATAATCCATTCACAAACTAATTTTTTTGGAGGGAAAGAGGCTGCTAATATCATATGCAGGTTTCTCGCATCTGTGTCAAACCTGAGGAATTACGATAAGAGAACCACAAACACATCTATATGGGTTTATAGATTTTTCAAGTTCAGAAATTTGATTTGTTCCTCATCCATAGATGCATTGAACAAGGGAGATTGCTTTGTGTCAACTCAATTCACACTAAACCAATATACAAATCAAAATTCTAGTTAATTGATTTATAATGAGATGTATATACCAGGCCTAATCAATTAAGAAAGGAACCACCTCTTATGGAAATGAAACTCAATGAAATTCAAGTATGGGGGGCAAGTAGAGGGGACGGGTAAATTCCCACCTCATGGGCACATTGCACTGGTATATTGTGCCCTATCTGGGTGCACCAATAATTCTGACTTTTTCCACACAAAAACAAACTATGTAAACAAAGTGTATGTACCCCCATAACAATAAGAAATGCAGAAAAATAAGGGAATCATCTGTGTAGGTTGTTATAAAGTATAATAAAGTTTATTATTCTAATCCATATACTTACTATTATAACTACTACTTTTATTAAAAACAAGCAAGGCTGGGCACAATGGCTCATGCCTATAATCCTAGCATTTTGGGAGGCTGAGGTGGGAGGCTCACTTGAGGACAGGACTTTGAGACCAGCCTGAGCAAGAGTGAGACCCTATCTCTACACAAAATTAAAAAATTGTCCAGGGGTGGTGGTGCATACCTGTAGTCCCAGCTACTCAGGAGGCTGAGGCAGGAGGATCTCTTGAGCCCAGGAGTTGGAGGTTTAGTGAACTATGATGACACCACTGGTGTGTAGCCTGGGCAACAAAGTAAGACTCTCAAAAAGAAACAAATAAACAAATAAAACGAAACAACAAAACTCCACAATACAAAATCCAAACAGGGATCAGTTGAGTAGATTCAGAACTTGTGCACTCTGAACAGTGCTGATGACACATTGACAAACCCTTATCTGATGTTCCGTTTGCAACTTACATTTTTATTATGTTTTCTCCTTCAAAGTTATGGTCTCTCTGCTTAGAAAAATAAACATACTCACAAAATGTTGCATACAAATTTTAGGAGTTTCACTATAAATAACGGCACTTATACATCTAAAAGAGAACTAATAGCTTTTAGAAGATTTTACCTTTGATTTGTAGTGACATTTTCTGTCATTTTCATGTCATTTTCTATTTCTGTTTTCTATCTTTGTTTACATAATAGACAGTGATAGGGTTTAAGATTTAAATTTTTCAGCTTCCACAGAATCTTAAGATTCTCGAAGGTGGTCAATTTTCAACTTTGAAAGTGAATTTGAATTAAATATAGTCCCAAGGTCTTTGGGGTGGTTATTTCAATAATGTGATTAACTAAGCAAGTAATAGCTTTTTGGCTATTTAAAAAGTTACTATAAGTGAAGAGATTTACTTTTTTGCTTTATGACTGGCACTGTGGCCGGTATAAAAAGTCTTTCCAAAGAGAACAAAGATGGCACCAGTGAAATAAGTGTGTGACTTTCCATGGTGACTGCTTGGAATTAGAAAATTAAGTTATGCCAATACATTTATATGTAAAAAATGTTTGTTAAAAAAAAAATTATGTCATGACTGCAATGCTTAATTTTATGTGTCAACTTGGCTAGGCTATGGCTTTTCTTCCTACCATCACACCATACTTACTATTTATGTACATCACGCCATATACATAGTCCATATATCATTCTAATAATACACCTACTTTTGTCTTCATTAACACTCACCACTTTTTCCATCAACATGTTTTCATAGGAGTTCTAACAAGAGTGTCTTAGGAAAGACATGTGGGCTGTGTTTCCACGACCATGGCTGAGTCTTGGTCATCATGAGTGAGGAGGACATTTGGAAGCAATTTTCTGTCACAACAGCCAGAATAAAGTAGATATCTAGGTCATACTTATTGGATGTTTGAATGGTTGTTTCATTCTTTAGTACCTACAAATATATTCAGAATGTTTTCATGTTTTTCAATGCGGCTTAGGTCATTTCCTGAAACTCTGATTATGTAATTTTCATAGCTGGAAAATCAGTTGAACAGGTTGTTGCCGCGACAGGACGCTTCGTCGTTGTTATTTTGAAAGACCTCTCCTGGACGTTGACATGACAGTGGAAAGCTGAGGCTCAGAGAGTTTAAAGGGTAACTGCAGGGTATGCACTGGTTGGAAAATAAGAAAGCCAGCTGTGGAAGCTGAAAAATTTAAATCTTAAACCCTATCACTGTCTATTATGTAAACAAAGATAGAAAACAGAAATAGAAAATGACATCAAATGAATCAGCTTTTAAACAAAGCCACTAGGTTAGGAGCTCCTGGGAGGCAAGCTCACATGTCCGTCCTGGTATTCTCGGCAGAGCCATACACACCCGTGTGTACATCTGTGCACACACAACAAATGAACACACATCTCAAAGAGAAATAAAATCTGTGTCAGTTGTTTACTTAGGGTTCCAAAGACTTCATCTATGCCCCTGAGGTGATTGTGCAGGTTTACAAGTATTTAATTGGGTTAGAAGATGGTAAATCAGTAAACATGATTCAAAGATGTGTGAGAATACATTTAGATTTTGGTTGCAAGGTGACATTTTGGCAAAAGAAATGTATTTTTGCATTATTTCTGGGCCAAAATGAGAAACTAACTAGATTTCTTAAAAATAATGATTGTTTGTATCTTTCCCTTTGGAGATCCTGACTTGTTTTCCTTTGTCTTTTGATATCAACACACTGGTTCCCCCAGAGAGCATTGATGTTGACAGAGAAAGACCAAAGGACCTTTGTGACTTCATCCAAATGTCATAACAAAAGTAAGGTTTAGCATGCTTCTGAGGGATTGGTTTTCAAGCAGGAACTGGGTTGTTTTGGAAACTTAGCTAATGACATTGTTATTATTTCTCCTGAGTGATTAGGTTGATAGATCAATCCCACTTGCATTTTAGTGTAATCCCTACAGGCGTGAGCCGGCAGCCCATCAATACAGAAGCTGCATACTGACCGTGAAGCTTGGTCAAAGTTTTCTGCAAGAAAAATGTCACTTACCTCTGATATTTTTATATTTGGCTGTGGAACTCACCCCAAATATTTTCTTAATAAGAATACCTAGAGACTTTGAACCATCTCATTCTAAGAAGATGCTAGTTTGAATGGAGATGCCTGTAATTTAAAAACATGATTTTTACTGTCTCTTAACACTTCACAGAGGTCAAGAGGGTAGATAAACAACTTCCGCAGCCGCTGCTCCATTTGGCACACGCCTGCAGTAGAAAGTGTGCAGTGAAAAGATAAACACCTCAGTTGTATCTGCTTGCACGCCTACACTCTTAGCATCTGAACTTGACCCTTAGCAATTAATATTAAAATCAGACTTGACATTAATGAATAAAAATTCAGAAGAAGTTGTGCTGAATTGAAATTATCCCCATTCCCAAGAGGACAGATTTCTCTGAAGGTTTTGAGGTTAACTTTGATTCTGTAGCCCCGGCTCAATCTCTTATCTTTGTTGTTTCCTCCTGGGAACCGTCTCATCTTGATCCCTACACAGATTCAGGCCCCTTAGGAGTCCCTCCTTGATCACTGCTGAACATTAATTGTCCTGTCTGGGGTGCCTTAGTCATGTATGGACATTTGCCATGTCTCGACCTCTTGAGGATGCTTCCAGCTCCGAGATTTTGTGACACTAGGGATGTATTTAAAATTCGCAAGTGATTCTTTGAAAAAGTACACAGATGTCTGTAGTAGCTTTCAAGTCAAATAATCTGTTGTTTGATTATCTTTTGTATTTATAAATACTACTGATGACTCAGAACCTTAAAAAGAGCTGGATACTGGATCCTCTCATGATGACTTAGGAAATGTACAAAAGGTTTGCCTTTTTGATGGTCACTCGTTGTATTTGTGGGGCGGGAGGAAGGCCCTCAACAAAGTTACTGAATCAAACAACAACCTCTCAAGTCCAAATCAATTTTTCTATCCACTAAACTGCAGCAACTTTCTAAGAAAAATGGTCAAATAGAGTATTCTTGATTGTCTTCTCTGTTAAATAAGCACCCAGATGCCGTTACTCACATTGTTTGGAAATATCCGTTTATTTATCTCTCAGGTTCCACAGACCTGGGCTTTGTGCATATTGGCCTTAGGCCTGTAAGCCTCATAATTGAATCGCCCTTCTTTCCTTTTTTTGCTCCATGTAGCCATTGATGTAAATTTGTTGGCTTTATTATTTTGAATACATCTGAAGTTTCTAGAAAAATGTTTGGACATGCCCTTTCCCTGTGTCACAGCAGGCACAGCCTTGGTGACGGTCATTTCTGTATAGAGCCTTGACCAGCAAAGGCAGGTATCCAGGCATGATGTTCACACCCTGTTTCTACCGAATTGCTGGGTGAGCACTTTACAAGTGACAGAGTGTCCTCTGTCTCCTGATTAGCATTTACAGAAACTTTGGCAACGGGAGATGGAGCCATAGAAGGGAAGCAGGCTGCTCTTCAGGCGGGGGGAGCCACCGCATGGCTGATAAGCTGGAGCAGAGATAAATCACCCGCAGCCCTGCAGGCTGAGGAATCCGTGGATGGCTCTGCAGTGAACCTGCCTGCATCTGATGAACTTTTACTTTCACAGCATCATCTCAGAGCAGTGGTGGGGGTTGGGGGGTGGGAGGGACATCTGTGCCTGGTCTGCGCCATACCTGTCAGTGATTTGCAGATAATCTACAGACCACAGAGTATTTGGCTGACGTACTTAACAGCAGAAACGCACTGGCAGGAAATGTTAAGTTCAGAAGGCTTCTAGGAATAGAATTCACTAGTCTACAGTACACTATTTCCCTTTCAGAAAAGTCAAAATATTGTTTGATAAACACCTTAGATCTGAAGAAAGACCAGAGTGTAACACCTTAGGTTTTAGATCTGTGCAAAAGCCCTATAGACACATGTTGCTGTTTAAATTGTTATTTTGTTTTTTAGACAGAGTCCGACTCTGTCACCAGGGTAGAGTGCTGTGGCCTCATAGCTCACAGCAATCTTAAACGCCTGGGCTCAGGCAATCCTCTTTGATGGGACTACAAGTGCCCACCACAACGCCCAGCTAGTTTTTCTATTTTTTGTAGAGACAGGGTCTCGCTCTTGCTCAGGCTGGTCTCAAACTCCTGGGCTCAGGGGATCTACCTGCTTTGGCCTCCCAGAGTGCTGGCATTACAGGTGCGAGCCACCATGCCTGGCCACATTTTTTTTTTTTAAATGTAGTAATGACACACACCTGTTGACGTGATAAATACTAATAAAACCCGGGGAATGAACTGCAAAGCCCTGTCATCAACGAGGGGAGGCCTGGTCTGGGGAGAAAAAGGGTTAGTGAGCCAGTTCAGTTTTAGTCCCGCTCTGTTGGAACACACCTGTGTGCATGAGAACCTTCAGGGCTGGGATTTGGTGGCGCATCCCTAATATCCAGGATGGTGTCTGGCACGTGGTGGCCAGTCAGTAAATATTTATGATCAAATGAAAGGCGGGAATATGCTCTACTGAGTTCCACACCTGACTACGCTCATCCGTGTCTGTTTTGGGTTAGGTTGCTGGGATTGATCAACAAGCACACACTAATTTGAAACCTGTAGATTAACAACCACGTGAGAGAAAAATTCAATTAAATTCAAGAGTGGGGAGGGGAGTCTGGTGGGCTCCATCAGGGAGTGCCGGTGTATGCACGGCACCTCCTGGGTGAGGGCAACTGCAACGCGGACTTCACTGTACAAATGTGAACGATGTGAGCTAATCGTATGGACCCTTGTATTAATCTGAAATGAAAAAACAATTGCTTAGTCTCTAAGAAGAACCAGTACACAGAATGGTTATAAGGTTGTGCTATGGACGGATGTGTAAGGTTTGTGGAGTTAGGCTCTACTTAGCGCATTACTGTTGCTACTGTGGTTAAACGCTGTGTGTGGGGTAATGAGGAATATAAAGAGTGATGTGCGGCCCCTGTCTCCAAAGGGTTTTTAATCTGGTGGGGGAGAAAAGACGAAAAGACTTCCAACAATCGTTTGTTTGCAAGAGTCTGAAGGACACAGTGTTAGATGGCCTATCCTAGACTATGGGGGCTAATACTTTCATTATTACTTTCACGGCATTACGTAGAGAATCATGGAATATTAGAGAGAATTGGGACCTCTCAGAAATCTTTGATTCCTTTTTGTCCAACTCCTCATTTTTCTTTTCTTTCTTTTGTTTTTTTTGTAGAGACAGAGTTTCACTTTATCACCCTTGGTAGGGTGCCGTGGCGTCACACAGCTCACAGCAACCTCCAACTCCTGGGCTTAGGTGATTCTCTTGCCTCAGCCTCCCGAGTAGTTGGGACTACGATTGCCACAATGCCCAGCTATTTTTTTGTTGCATTTTGGCCGGGGCTGGGTTTGAACCCTCGGTATATGGGGCTGGTGCCCTACCTACTGAGCCACAGGCGCCGCCCCAACTCCTCATTTTTCTTCAGATGAGAACTCTTGAGAGGTTAAGTGACTTGGCCAAGGTCACAATCACCCAGTCAGTGATAACCTTCACTATTCCCTTGGGATTTTGGGTCCAAAGTCTTCTAGAGCCCCAGGCTCATTCTAGGAGTTTGCTTTGTTTCTAAATAGGTCTCTATCTATTTTGTGATAATAAACCCTTTATTGCATAAAATTCGAAGGCTGCTGCCATTTATGCTACTGCAACTCCTTAGCACCTCTGTTACAGTTGGTGCCCGCTGTGTGTCTGTCTGCTCCCTCTCTTCAGGTTACACCGTTATCCGACAGTGTAGGAAACACTGGAACTCACTGATGGAGTCTGGGATCTCAGAGCTGGCATTCCATGGGCCCAAATCCACAGGCCTCCACTCTGTGCGAGCATCATGTCGCTCAGTCGCCATGGCCACCCTGGGAGGCAGACACTGAAGCTTAAAGGGTTTAAGTCGCTTGTCTAAGTTCTCAGAGATAGCGTGAATCCAGGAAGTTGGGCTCCAGAGCCTGTGTGCTCTGGATCACTTGTGCGTTTTAAAGACCAGCGCCTAGAAGTTGGCATGGTAGGTGTCCACTGCCCCTCTGACCTAGTGAACATTACAGGACCCATCCAAGGTCTTGGCTGTGTCCCCCAGCTTAACTCTGCGTCCATGTGTTCCCTCCTCAAACATTCACATCTTTTCAACAAGAGAGTTAGATACCTGGGCTTGCCCTAGCTCAGGGCATGGTTGAGATATTGAGAATTGAAACATTAAAGAGTCATAACCATTCAGCTTTTACATTTGCCGTGTATCTTCTTTCTCTTCTTTTCTCTCTTAATCCCTCCTTTCTTCCCTCCCTTCCTTCCTTCTCTTTCTTTCCTTCCTTCCCTCCTGCCCCCACTCCTTGTCTCCCTCTCTTTCTTTCTTCCTGTAGTCAGATTTAGCAAAAAACTTTTAATTTCAAGTAGTGTTCCTACTTTTCCTCAGCCCACATTTTTTTCCCCATAGTGTCTCTCTCTCTCTCTCTCTTTTATTTTTTATTGCTGGGGATTCATTGAGGGTACAAGAAAGCAGGTTACACTTTGTTAGGTAAAGTTCCTCTTACAATCATGTTTTGCCCCCAAAAGGTGTGGCACACACCAAGACCTCACCTCTCTCCCTCCTTCCCTCTCTCTGCTTTTCCTTTCCCCACCCCTCCCTCATTCTTTCTCTCTCTGCTCTCCCCTTCCCTCACCCCCACTGTGCCATTAATTGTCATTAATTGTCCTCATATCAAAATTGAGTACATAGGATTCTTGCTTCTCCTTTCTTGCGATACTTTACTAAGAGTAATGTGTTCCACTTCCATCCACGTTAATACAAAGGCAGTAAAGTCTCCATTTTTTTAAATGGCTAAATAGTATTCCATAGTGTACATACACCACAGCTTGTTAAGCCATTCCTGGGTTGGTGGGCATTTAGGCTGTTTCCACATTTTGGCGATTGTAAATTGAGCTGCAATAAACAGTCTAGTACAGGTGTCCTTATGATAAAAGGGTTTTTTTCTTTCTGGGTAGATGCCCAGTAATGGGATTGTAGGATGAAATGGGACGTCTAGCTTGAGTTCTTTGAGAGTTCTCCATACTTCCTTTCAAAAAGGTTGTATCAGTTTGAAGTCCCACCAGCAATGTAAAAGTCTTCCCTTCTCTCCACATCCATGCCAGCATCTGCAGTTTTGAGATTTTGTGATGTGGGCCATTCTCACTGGGGTTAGATGGTATCTCAGGGTGGTTTTGATTTGCATTTCTCTAATAATTAGCGATGATGAGCATTTTTTCATGTTTGTTAGCCATTCTTCTGTCTTCTTTAGAGAAGGTTCTATTCACGTCTCTTGCCCATTGATATATGGGATTGTTGGCTTTTATCATGTGGATTAATTTGAGTTCTCTATAGATCCTAGTTATCAAGCTTTTATCTGATTCAAAATATGCAAATATCCTTTCCCACTGTGTAGGTTGTCTACTTGCTTTGGTTGTTGTCTCCTTAGCTGTACAGAAGCTTTTGAGTTTAATTAAGTGCCATTTGTTTGTTTTTGTTGTTGTTGCAATTGCCATGGCAGTCTTCTTCATGAAGTCTTTCCCCAGGCCGATATCTTCCAGTGTTTTTCCTATGCTTTCTTTCAGGATTTTTATTGTGTCATGCCTTAAATTTAAGTCCTTTATCCATCTTGAA